>JAECUM010092857.1:0-143227 GCA_016617855.1 Megalonaias nervosa | reverse complement strand
AGGCTCGGCTAACGTGGGTACGTGAGAAAGCCTGCCAGTAGCTTCTCGTGGGTCGGTGGTTCTTCCCGGGGTTTTCCAGGGTTCTTCCTCCACCATTAATACTGGCCGCCATGTATAGCCTATCTTGTGCTGAAAAATGGCGTTAAACCCTATAACAACAACAACAACAACAATCAGATTTGGTACACATGTTGAGGAATTGCAATCAAACTTGGCACACATGTCAAAGAATTTTAATCAGACTTGATAAACATGTCAAGGAATTTCAATCAAACTTGTTCATATGTCAAGGAATTTCTATCAAGCTTGGTATACATGTCAAGGGATTTTAATCAGACTTGGTACTTATGTCAAGGAATTTTAATCAGACTTGGTGCATATGTCAAGGAATTTTAATCAGACTTGGTACATATGTCAAGGAATTTTAATCAGACTTGGTACATTTTGAGCAAGTTATATAGAGATGTCTTTTAATACTTTGAATTTCTTCAACAAATACATTACCTGATCACATTACATTAGGAATAACTTTCTGCTACCTCCAACCCTCGCAGATTGATGAAAAATATCTTTCTGTTGATATATTTAAATGGTCAAAGGGAATCAACTCTTACAGATTACCTCCCCTATCTACCTGCTTGAAGGTCAGCATAATACCTGGATATGCCAATTTTTACATTTGATGCCATATGCTAAGATGTCCTCCAGAAAATCCAGTTAAATTCTACAAAATGTATAGCTGAAATTTAATCATCCTTATTTCTTTTTTCAGTGTTATAGTAAGTCAAAATGTTTTCATGATGCATTCAATATTTTTTGTAAAATCCAGTGAATTTATTAATATTTTTTCAGTTATCTTACAATTATTATAATGTAATTTAGATCAATAACACATTCATATCACTGGATAAATTAACAGGCACTGTACTTGTCAACTGTGTATGTATGTATGTACGTACGTATGTATTTTTCATGCAATCACTTGTTTGTTGCTTTTCTTCATTACAGACATGACAAACAAGTGCAAGAAGTGTAAATAATTTAAGGTCATGGAGAAAGGACACAGGGTGTGTCTATACATGCAATTGGTCTTTGGCACATACATGTAATATGTGTGCACTTTAGCAAGAAAATACTTGGTCCACTGTTAAGAAAAAGAAGCTCAATGGCTGTAAAAATGAGCACATTTAACTACACTTCTTATCCAATTCATTGATTAGTCTCATGGGGGATGTCAAGATGCCCTCTCCACCCCTCATGCAGAGGCAGTAAGCACCAGAACATACTGTATCTGTGAATACACTAGAATCATTGATTAGTCTCGTGTGGGTTATTGAGATGCCCTCTCCACTCCTGATACAGAAGCAGACACTATGCCAGAACATACTGTATTTGTGAATAAAGTAGAGAGCACCAGGGATTCCAAACAAGCCTTGGAATTGCTTGCAATCAGTATGACTCAATAGGCTTTGTTGTCAGTATTTCAGTGAGCAGAAATGGTGTTTATATATTGTAATCCCACTGCAGATAAGCCTGGGACCTCACCAATGAGGTATGAGGGCTTGCAATCTTTTCCGCCATCAGTGCACAAAAATGTTAAGAAAACAAGCCGGACTTGAAGATTTGCAATTTGATCAATATGAAACTGACATTCCATCTGGATGGTCCATACCGATCATACTGAGCCAGTCGATCAGACTGCAAATCATATATTGACTTTGGTTCATCATTCCGACTGCTGACCAACCAGTCCAGCCATACAAATGAGCTATGTTTGATTACTGTGGACGGGACTCATTTAGCTCTGACCATCAAGCTGTCCATCCATCCAGACTGCATCACCAGCCAGTCGTATGACCATACCGCATCACCTGGTGGGTGTTCAAGGCATGTACAGTTTTAATTATGCTGTTCTGACTGCTGACAAACCAGTCCAGCTGTATGAATGAGCTATATACAGTTGTCAGGCAGGAGTCTGTTATCTCCGACCTGCGGTCTGGCTGACCAATCAACTGGACCAATCATTCATATGAAATTCATAGTGAACTAACGTTACTTATGAAGCTGTCAGACAGAGCCAAACCAGCCATACTGGACTGGCATTCTATAATGTGATCACTAATGACAGCATAAAAGAAAATTTTAAAAATTGGGCAAAATGATGATGACTCCTGGTGATACTTGATTGTCATATCCTGTATGAAGGTGACAAAAAGGAAATGCTGGAACATGCTGATCCAGCAGTGGAAAAGACAGAATTTATTTCATGGCAGTGATAGATGAAATATTTTTGATTTTGTCTACAACCTTACAACCTTATGCTGATAGGTAAAGTTATCTAAATATATGTGTGTGTGTGTGATTTGGATTTTTTATGTAGTATTAACAATTTTTCAATCATATTGCTACGATGTCTGCAGTGTGGCAGTCTATAGTGATGTCTAGAACTGGGGCATCATGCCGCAGACATGTAGCATCATGTCCCACTCAGTCACATTATCCTGACACCAAGCTGACCAGTCCCAACACTAACTTCTTAATGCTGAGCACCTAGCGAGGCAGCTGTTGGTACCATTTTTTTATATAAGTCTTTGGTATAACTCGGTCAGGTTCAAACCCACGACCTCCCGCATCTGAGACGGATGCTTTAACCACTAGGCCACCGGAGTGGTCTATCTAAAATATATATATGTTTATAATCCACATAGAGGTATAGATTAGAAAGAGAATGAAGTTGGAAGAGCAAAAGCAGATTTGTACATGTATATTGACAGGTCGGAAAGATTTTGGGAAAAAGCTACATTTTTAAATGAGGGAGGGAGAGAGCATTGAAGAAAACTCTTTGTAATTATTTATTTATACTCACATCTCAAGGCCTTGTGAGCACTTATTTTATCCATTTACTTAACCATTATCATGTGGTCACCTATAAATCTGTGACATGTATCAAAATATTTGAGAATACAACTTTTGAGAATGATTTGAGCCCAGTGAAAATGTGACTGAAATTTTTACTAGAATATTTTGCTAATATAAACATAATGTCACTCACGACATTGAAAGATGAGTCTACTTGTGGACCATGAAAACTACTCCGCAAAGATATGAATCTCTTGGATGGGCATGAGTATCTGGCAATAATATCAACATTTCCCCACCAGTGATCTATATATTGTTCCTATTTAAATTCTGGAATGAATCAGATTGGAGTTCTGTAACTTCCAAATCATCCTGCTCCAGTTCCTTCTCATTTACCACATTATATGCTATTGTACTGTAGAGTTGGTAATGGTAGTTGAAAATCTTTATGGCAAAAATCGCTAAATGCTAGTCCTGGCATTCCGTTTTCTTACAAATTGACCAATTACAATCCCATTGACTTTGCATTCAAGTCGTTCTTATTTCAACACATTATTGAAACTGTTATTCACACTTTTTGTGTGTGTCTCCCACTGAACAATTCAAAATGCCATACTTGGCAAGCATTCTTATTCCCGTCAGTTTCCATTGGCAATTACAACCTGATTGGTCAAATCAGAAAGCTCTTTACAGCATTCATCTGTTAAATAATATAAAGAATGAGTACTGTTTAAGGATGAATACTGTTTAGGGATGAATACTGTTTAAGGATGAATACTGTTTAAGGATGAATTCTGTTTAGGGATGAATACTGTTTAAGGATCGTTGCAGAATGGGAGCTAAAAAACCATTATTTGAAAACTCTCTTGGAGACGATATTTTAAAAAATGGTCCATTTAGAGGAAAATCAGATTTAAGTCAAGATAAAAGCAGAATTCTGTTTCAGAACTAAAAATAAAGGAAAAAGAACAAAAAAGTGTGGAAAGAAGTTATTGTTCCCAATATGAACAATAAAATTGGAGCCATGAGAAATGGGAAATATAAGTTTTGCTAAAACATTTTCAAAATGTACAGGAAACAATATATTTAAATGGAATAAAGACTTGTTTTTTTATCAGTGAAGGACTGTTTCTCATTGATATTGTTTTCAATGAAATTTCAATCACAAAATCTCACTGATAGTTTCAGAAATTTTGGCACTGAAATTTGGTGAAATACCATAATTTTGGTGAAATAAGGACATTTCACTGAAATTTCACATTTTCACTAGGGTGAACACACATATCATGTCTGTTTAATTGTTTGTCAAGCAGTATGTATCCAAACTCCTGTAGTTATTATGTAAACAACATATCATAAATGCTGAACATCAGCGATGTGCATAAAATACAGTAACTCTCTGGTGGCCTCTGTCATGGTTATGTGCTGACAATCTTTTGTTGGATCACAAGAATACAGTCCAAGAATTAAATCCTTATTTGAAATTTCACTATAAATTCAAGTCTCTATTTCCAAGAATGTTATTTTTGTAGAGCACTTTGTATTTTCAGAGAAGAATCACTTTAATTAAATAATTTGAATAGTTAAATTTCCAGCCCAAATGATTTTCAGGACACAAAAATAATATAACTAAGCATGAATGAATACTTTCTAGAAAAACAAGATTATATAGTCCTCTACTTAACCTCAGGTCACAATTAGCATTTTCTAAAAAAACTATTACTTAATGGAAAATAACCTTCTTGAAGCTTCTTAATGTTTACTAGATAAAATCTCAGATAAATATAAAATGTGATAAGCACAATGTCCTTGACTCAGGCAAAGATAATTATCTTGATAGTTAACCCATACACACAGAGAAACTATTTAGCTATGTATGGAAAACTGAATCTTGTTGGATTAATGGTAGCTGCATAATGACCACTGCCCAACCATGAAAGCTCAACCTTAGACCAGGACATGAAGTTGCCACTTTTACTGGGTTTGCCTGGGAAACTTTTGATGGTGAGACAGTAATCAAGTATGGAATCCCATAGGGATCTCCAGGGCACGTGTATAAACAAATTGTCTCTTGTGCTAAACAAAACATTCATCCTTTTTAGTAGAGCAGTTGTGTTCCTACTCGATGACACAGATAGAGGTAGGATGTTCCTCCCCCACTTACTTATTTTCCTATGTAATTTGATCAGGTAAGAAAGCATGTATTTAGTGATCATATTTCTTTGATAATTGTTACATGGTCACATTACAGATAATCCTTCCCACCCTTCCCCAAAATGTGAGCATCCTTTAAAGTTTCACTCAAGTAATAAAACTTGCACATCTGGGTATAACAGTGGCCACCTAGGGGGTAAAAAGGGAAGTTAATGTGTAAGAGTTGCTTCCCTTTGTCTATATAATGTATAGACAGAAAAGTGTTTTTCGTCTTTCCAGGAAGGCTGGATTCAGAGGTAGCAGAAAGTTTTTACCAAATTTAATTTGATATGACAAGTATTATTGGAGAAACATAATTTATTTAAAATTTTATTTTCTGCATTCAGTATATGATATGCTAGCATGGAAGTGTGAGTAGTATATAAAGCAGAGTTTTGGATCATAAGTAGTATGTAGATTGTCAGTGCTGGACCATAGGATATTTTGAGTAGGAGAGTTTACATAAGCGGAAAATATGTCTTCTTTAGATCCCTCTTGCATTACTACAGTTATCTATTTTATCTGTAATTTTTGTTGTTCAAATTTTATGGAACATAGAATAAGTTTCATGTATTTATTTTATGCCACTTTCTCAAAAATGGAAACTTGAATTAAAAGAAAAGACTCTTTAACTTTATAACACAGTATGCAGAAACTGTAATTGTTTCTTGTGATCTTTAATTTACTAACAAAATTTGTAGAGCAACAGATTCCATCCCTCATGAACTTATAATTCACTGAAAAACTTGTAGATTACGTAGATACAGGAATAGTTTTGTATGTAGAAAAATAAAATAAGACTGTAGACCTTTTAGATAAAGTCTGTTTTTGAACAGAGTAACTGATTGCTGATCTTGAATACCACCTGTAGTTTCCAAAATGAGTAACTACTGATCTTGAGTACTACCTGTAGTTTACTATATTACAATCTTGAAAAGTTAAGCTATACTTTCTCTTTCATTGATGTTGATTCACATTACAGGCATATTAGCATGCATTAAAAGTCAAGTCTTGACTGTGTGCTGTAGTAGCATGATTAGGGCCTACAAATGAACTACATCATGTCTCTTGCTACATTGTTCAGTGTGCTGTCAGTAGAACAGCATATCTCTTGCTACATTGTATTGACAGCACATCTCTTGCTACATTGTACAATGTGCTGTAAGTAAAACAGCATACCACCAGCTGACTGTACCCCATTAGGGATGGCTGGGAAAAAAATGCACATTTCTATAATCACATTTAAGCTTTCAAATTCAGCGTTCAATGATCATTTTCTATCTAAATTTTACAATGTTAAAACCATGACATTCTTGCTTACTAGAATATACAAGTGGTGCATCCTATGTTTATGTGCTATAAATAGATTCTATGCATTGTTGGGCTTCCAAGATTAGTTGTCATTGCTGTTGCTTTGA
This sequence comes from Megalonaias nervosa, assembly GCA_016617855.1. Taxonomy (NCBI): domain Eukaryota; kingdom Metazoa; phylum Mollusca; class Bivalvia; order Unionida; family Unionidae; genus Megalonaias; species Megalonaias nervosa. Next base: position 136,757 of record JAECUM010092857.1, on the reverse strand, counting down.
TCTATTGGGGTTCATTTTATTCTTCTTTTGTGTGTTCAACTGTTTTTCGTGATTGCTGACAAGGTCTTGAAATAAATTTAATCTTCATAAAATGATCTTAGATTGTAGATCAATTCAGTGATTCTGCCTGCAAAGACGGGCAACCATTTGCATTTATTGGGCTAATTTCCAATGTCCTCTTATTTCTGATTGGCTGTTTGGTCCCTATACAAGATGAACCTGACAAAATGTAATAATTTTAAACTTGGCAATTTTGATGAAGTGTAAAGAAAATCGCTTTCAAAATTCAGACTGTTGAATAAACCATTTGATAAATATTGTGTGTGTGTGTGTGTACATGTGTCTGCACATGCGCACATGTATAAATGCATACATATATGTTATTTTCTTTACTTTGTGTATGGAAACTGTTTTCAGATCTTTAACTGAAGGGGATAAAGGGGAGGTCATTTTGTAAGTTTAACTTGAACTATGCTTGCCTTATCCCAGTACAATGAACCATCTCATGCTGCTTCCTTTTGCTAGTTGTTTCAGTTAGCTTTTCCAAACCCCTCCCATTTATATTTCCTCAGCAAGGATATAGCACTAGGAAACTTCTCTCCACTGATGAGAATATTACATTTTGTTTTACTCTGGAGAAAACAAGAATATTCAAGATGTTCACCAGCTTATATCTTCCTATCATACCCCTGCCTTAACAGAAACAGGAGTATATAGAAATCCTTATGTCCATATATCCTTCCTTCTGTCCATCCTTCCATCCATCACACAATCTTGTGAACACAAATAGTACCACAGTTTGTGTGTTTTATATTTATTTCTAGATCTCCATTAGTACCACATCTTTACCACAACACAAGGTCACAGACCTATTAGTACCACATCTTTACCACAACACAAGGTCACAGACCTACATTAGTACCACATCTTTACCACAACACAAGGTCACAGACCTACATTAGTACCACACCTTTACCACATTATAACACAAGGTTGCAGATCTACATTACAACATGTTTACAACACAAGGTCACTGACCTACGTTAGTACCACACCCTTACAACACAACAAGGTCAGAGACCTACATTAGTACCACACTTTTACAACACAACAAGGTCAGAGACCTACATTAGTACCACACTTTTACAACACAACAAGGTCAGAGACCTACATTAGTATCACATATTTACAACACAAGGTCACTGACCTATATTAGTACCACTCCCTTACAACACAACAAGGTCACAGATCTACATTAGTACCACACTTTTACAACACAATAAGGTCACAGACCTTCATTAATACCACACTTTTACAATGCAAGAAGGTCACAGACCTCCATTAGTACCCCACTTTTACAACACAACAAGGTCACAGACCTACATTAGTACCACACCTTTACAACACAACAAATTCACAGACCTCCATTAGTACCACACCTTTACAACACAACAAATTCACAGACCTACATTAGTATCACACCCTTACAACACAACAAATTCACAGACCTACATTAGTACCACACCCTTGCAACACAACATGGTCACTGACCTACATTAGTACCCCAGCCTTACAACACAAGAAGGTCACAGACCTACATTAGTACCCCACTTTTACAACACAAGGTCACAGACCTACATTAGTACCACACCCTTACAACACAACAAATTCACAGACCTACATTAGTACCACACACTTACAACATAACAAATTCACAGACCTACATTAGTATCACACCCTTACAACACAACATGGTCTCTGACCTACATTAGTACCCCACTTTTACAACACAAAGTCATTGACCTACATTAGTACCACACCCTTACAACACAACAAGGTAACAAACCTACATTTAACAGTTTACTGGCTTATGTTAAGATTTTGCATTTAACTTGTGATGAAGTAGGGTTTTTTGCACTTCATTCTCCTCAGACAAATAAGTCTCTGTGACCTATATTTCATTTTTCACTTATGCAGATTCTGTCTCGAGTGCTGTTAATGCCAAAATAATCAGATTTAATGATTGTATGCATCTCTATTAGTACCACACCCCCACAACAAAACAATGTCACCAAGGGCCACAATTCACATTTCATCCCCACAACAAAACATCACCAAGGGCCACAATTCGCATTTCACCCCTACAACAAAACAATGTCACCAAGGGCTACAATTCACATTTCACCCCCACAACAAAACATCACCAAGGGCCACAATTCACATTTCACCCCTACAACAAAACAATGTCACCAAGGGCCACAATTTACATTTCACCCCTACAACAAACCAATGCCACCAAGGGCCACAATTCACATTTCACCCCTACAACAAAACAATGTCACCAAAGGCCACAATTCACATTTCACCCCTACAACAAAACAAAGTTATTTACAGCCACAAAAAAGTTTTGGATTTTACTATGCACGATTTTTGCATGTATATATCCTATCTTACATAATGAAACTTTGAAAATGAGGATATGTTGTCACTTTTACTAACTCACCCTTGTAACAAAGAAGGACATCATGACTTATATTTCATCATTTACTGGTTTTGGTTAAGTATTTGCATATACAATAGTTAATGACCACATGACTATGTGGCATTCTTTATGCTTACTACCTACTTAGAATCAGGAAACATGGCAAGTGGATGCATCATTACAAGTTCTACATCCTTATGCAAAAAGAGGTTTTTGTGACTAATATTTCATGCTTTAGTGACTTTGTTGAAATTTTGTGTGTAAAGTATATTTATTGGGTGCTGTTCCAACTTGATAATTCTTATGAAACTCTGTTAGTAATGTACTGTTACAACCAAAGGAGGTTACTGTTACCGTTATTTTATAACTTACAAATATTGACTAGGTAATGATGTTTATGGTTTTATAGGTTCTTCAATATACACACATGCTAGCCAACACAAAAGGCTCTTCCTGACCAATGCAGTTGGAAGTGGGAATATGTTATTCAGTGATAAACTTTACCATATTAATGACTAGATTGTGTATTGGGATAGGTTACTCTGCACAGATTAATTGTATATTGTGTATGTGAATTATTATGAAATTGCTTAGTTTACAGAATGCTGCTTGCTTTTCATGTCAGGTCTCATCTGTGGTGGCTAATCGAGGTCATGTCAGGTCTCATCTGTGGTGGCTAATCGAGGTATTGTATTAATGTTTGAACTCTTGTCACAGCTAAAGCTGAAACAAATTCCAAGTTGTCCTATTTTAATATTCATGGTTTGTATTCAGTGTGAAAATTCATAGATGTTAATAAAACTACCTTTGTTTCTAGTCTCACAGTTTTCAGTGGATCAACATGTAGTATATATGGCAGTATTGGCAATGTGACTAGTCTTAGTTTTCAGTGGATCAACTTGCAGTATATGGCAAATAATGTCAATGTGACTAGTCTCATAGTTAACAGTGGACCACATTGTAGTGTATGGCAATTTTGGGAATATGACTAGTCTTGAGTTTTTCAGTGGATCACCTTGAAACTTTTCTGTGTGTCATCTGATGATGAGATATATATATCATTGTACTCATGCGATTTTGTTAGAGTTATTGCCAATTTTATTGTGCAGCTGAATGCAGTGTATGACACTTGTGAATGCAGTTTTCTTGCAGTGATTGGGAAACTTAGTAAGCACATTAGGGTCATTACCTAATGATATGCACATTGACAAATATGTGTTACATTGTTTATTGCACATTGACAAATAAGTGTTACATTGTTTATTGCACATTGACAGATAAGTGTTACATTGTTTATTGCACATTGACAAATAAGTGTTACATTGTTTATTGCAGCTTTTATGGATGAGAGGGAAATTTGATCATTATCTAATGATATGCACATTGACAAATATGTGTTACATTGTTTATTGCAGTTATTGCACTTTTTGACCTGCACCTGAATGCAGTATACGATAAACTTTTGTGACTACAACTGTTTTTAGAGTTTTCAATGGATTGCTTTGGAACTTAGTGAATATTATTGTCATCATCATAAGATATGCATGTTGGCCTGTCATTGTACTCACAGTTTTTGGGCCAGTCATTGTATTCGCACAATGTTTGGGCCAATCATTGTATTCGCACAGATTTTTGGGCCAGTAATTGTTTTCGCAAGATTTTTGGGTCAGCAGTTATGCTCACACAATTTCAGGTGCGTCATTCTACTTGTACAGTTTTTGGGCCAGTCATTCTACTTGTACAGTTTATGGGCCAGTCATTCTACTTGTACAGTTTTTGGGCCAGTCATTCTGCTTGTACAGTTTTTGGGCCAGTCATTCTACTTGTACAGTTTATGAGCCAGTCATTATACTCTAACAATTTATTGGCCAGTCATTATACTCTTACAATTTTTGGGCCAGTCATTATACTTACACATTTTTGGGCCAGTCATTATACTTACACAGTTTTTGGGCCAGTCATTATACTTACACAGTTTTTGGGCCAGTCATTTTACTTGCACAATTTTTGGGCCTGTCATTATACTCACACAAGTTTTGGGCCAGTCATTATCCTCCAACAATTTTTGGGTCAGCCATTGTACTTGTACACTTTTGGAAAAGTAACTTGTTAATGAGATCATGCTATTGGAAAGCAAGGCATAACAGTTGCTTTTGCAGCTGTGATCTTGCTATTGTCAACAGTTTAAGGTTTTGGTTGAAGTTCTTCATTTTCATATATGTCTGATACTCCTTGATAGACTCTCAACATTTGTAATATTTAAAGACAATTGATTCTGTGAAATGCTTGCTCACCCCTTTTACTTTGAGGTGAAGGTTGAAGTCGTAGAAAATATGCATTAAGGTTTTGGTTAATGTTTTATATTTGTCCTAAACCTCTTTATAAACTTTGGTATTATTTTGCATGAATCATTATAAAGCTAGATGATTCACTCTGTGGAAATTGCACCATTGACCTTGGGGTCAAGGTCATGGTTATATAAATTTGCCTTAAGATTTGACAGAATTTTTTTCCATGTGCTGAACCACATGATTCATTTTCTTCAATCATGGGATCAATCATTATGAAGCTAAGCAGTCCATTTTGCAGCATGCATGCTTACTCCATTGACCTAGGGTTCAAGGTCACACAATTTACAGCAATGCTTTGGTGATGGGCTCAGTATAGGCCTTTATATTTGACTGCAGACTCGTCTATATCATTGAGGACCAGGCCTTCACGTTCAGTGGTGAACGGTTGGTTACAGGTGATATGTATGTATATGGTTCAAAGGTACATGAGTATGTTCCTAACCACATAGTGTCATGTAAGTTTAAATATCCCCAGAAAAGGATACGAAACAGTGATAAAGGGAAAAAAGTAAAATCCTTAAATACGAAGTTAGATTTTTTATGTAAACTGCACACTCTTATCAAAGTCCAAAACAGTTGTAACATCATAATTTGATGCATCCAGGTTACCTCCATTGGTCAGGTTTTAAGACATAAATGAAGGTAAATTGTGGTCTATTAAATATTCCCAAGCTTGCAGTGGGAAGGATGTAAGATGGGAAAGACTATATTTGTCAGCATATAAATTGATGACCATTCTGTTAGTTTTCATCTGGCATCTGTCCAGTCACCAGTTTTCATTTGGCATCTATAAAGTAACATGCCAGTTTTCACCAATTTAAGTTTCAATATAGTTTGGTGGATTTTAATCAATGCTGAATTCCCCACATTCCATACACATATACTGCCTTATGAATTTCCCACATTCCATACACACATATACTGCCTTGTGAATTCCCCACATTCCATATACTGAATTCCCCACATTCCATGCACACATATACTGCCTTGTGAATTCCCCACATTCCATACACACATATACTGAATTCCCCACATTCCATACACACATATACTGCCTTTTGAATTCCACACATTCCATACACAAATATACTGAATTCCCCACATTCCATGCACACATGTACTGCCTTATCATTTATTTCTCATCCTTATATGCTTGCCTTCAACATAAACGGAGTTTCTTTTGCAGCAGTTGGAACTAATTTCTTTCTGTTAAAATATGGTCATCATATCTTATAGGCATTAATTTTAATGGTCTTTATATGTTCTAGGCATTGATTTCATTATCTTTTATGGGCATTAATTTTGATGGTGTTTTATATGTTATAGGCATTAATTTTGATGGTCATTATCTTTTATGGGCATTAATTTTGATGGTGTTTATATGTTATAGGCATTAATTTTGATGGTCATTATCTTTTATGGGCATTAATTTTGATGGTGTTTATATGTTATAGGCATTAATTTTGATGGTCATTATCTTTTATGGGCATTACTTTTGATGGTGCTTATATGAATTAAATTCAATGGTCATTATCTTTTATGTGCATTCATTTTAATGGTTTTGCAGAATATGACATTTTATATCAGTACTTATAATTGTTGATGTGATGGGAAAGGGCCAGGGTTTTTACATAGGGATTGTAGGTTGTTAGGTCTTAAAATTTGCAGCACATTTTCCCTTATTCAAGTTTCATTTGTAGGCATGTTAGGATTTTTGAAAGGACAAAGTTTTAGGTGTCTTTCCCCTTAAATAGCATAGTTGAGGTCCTTTGTAGAAGTGCAGAGTACTTTAAAAATTCCAAATTTATTATTGAAATCTGCACTAGGTCTGTGAGAAAGTTAATTTTGTACTCAGATGATAGTCAAGATTTTATTGCTATAATTTCAGGGTACCACTGAAGACGTATGAAGCCCAGAGTGCACGAGATGCCCTGGCTAAATCCATCTACTCCAAACTGTTTGACTACATCGTTGTCCGAATTAACAAGGCTATTCCTTTCTCATCATCTGTAAACTTCATTGGACTACTGGATATTGCAGGGTTTGGTATGTAAATTATATATATATATATATATATATATATATATATATATATATATATATATACTTTTAAGCATAAAATGATGACCATTGGTCAGACATTTTTCAGTTTGGAAAACTTGTATTAATGCATCACAGCATAACAATGTGCTTTCAGAGTTTCTAATGTAGATTTCTTGCAAACTTCAAAAGTACTGTAATTATTTAGTTTACCCTTTTTAGCCCCTTTCAGTTTTGCAGGATGCTTGTAACAGATTCATTTTAGGAGCTTCACATTTTAAGGTGTCAACTTTTGTGGGTTTACCTTTTTGATGAAAATGTGGGGCATTAGTAGCCATACAGGCCATGGAGGCCAAGCTGGACCAAATGAGCTGGAAGAACTTATTTTCAACATTTTGGAAGTATGTGCTCATTACCACAAATGGAAGTATGATCAGTCCACAGTGATTGCCTTGACTTGGAAGCATTTTGATTACACGCACAGTGACTGCCTTGACTTCGAAGCATCTGATCAGTCCCACTGTGGTTGTCTTGACTTGGAAGCATGAGATCAGTCCCACAGTGGCTGCCTTGACTTGGAAGAATATAATCACACATATGGTGGCTACCTTGACTTGTGTCCTTATCACATGGTCTGAAAGTCATGTCTCAGGTTTGTTGCCCAATTGCTGAATATATCTTTGCATTATTAATCCAGTGATGACATGGAATATCAGCCTGGAGGATTAGCATTTAATTGTTCTATTGCATGCAATGAATAAAAGTTTTACTTGTGCTTGGATTATCATTTTGTGTACTAATTAAGGTCCAAGGATGACAGCATACAACAAGCTTACTTCTGGTCATGTGGACATGACATCAGTTATCATCAATGACGCAGACATATGGATTTAGGTTTGTAGATGACATCAATTATCATCAACGACTCAGACATGGATTTAGGGATTGTAGATGACATCATTTCTCATCAATGACTCAAACATATGGATTTAGGTTTGTAGATGACATCAATTATCATTGATGACTCAGGCATATGGATTTAGATTTGTAGATGACATCAATTATCATCAGTGACTCAGGCATATGGATTTAGGTTTGTAAGCAACATCAGTTATCATCAGTGACTCAGACATATGGATTTAGGTTTGTAGATGACATCAATTATCATCACTGACTCGGGCATATGGATTTAGATTTGTAGATGACATCAATTATCATCAATGACTCAGACAGGGATTTAGGTTTGTAGATGACATCAGTTATCATCAATGACTCAGGCATAAGGATTTAGATTTTAGATGTGTTACATATCGACTTGTTTGAAGTAACATAAAGAAAAGAGTGACTACAACAAGCTTTGTAGATTGTAACAAAAATAATTTATTTTCCTAGAAAACACGGTGAAAAAGGAAAAATATGAAACAAGACTTAGGATTTACGAAGAAGATCCAAAAATTTATCCTAAAATTGTGAAAAACACGTAAGTCCTGTGAAAAAACAGTTCTAAATTGACGTAGTCTGAATCTCAATCCGTTCCAAGATGGCGGATGATGATGTCAGACGAAGGCTAACACAAATGTACAGAATTTTCACTGTAAATCACAATTTGTATTGTCCTGTTCCAATTTAGAAATAATTTCAGCAAATGTCTTTATCGAAAGCCAGTTGTGTAGTTCTCCAGGGAAAATAATTATTATTTAGAAGGTAGACGAAATACAGGTATCACCAACAACAAAACACATGTCGTTCTACACAGACGTACGAACGAACAACTCTTTCCAGCACAAAAGAATACCTTCTTCTTAAGGTATTTAGAAACTCTATAAGATGTTACGATGTGACTCTCTAAGATGTTAAAATATGACTCTAGACTAGTTCGCAGCTACCTGAGTATTTTAAAGCAAACTGATACGTCATTTCATGTACAAGCATGAAGAAATCGTGCGATTTCGAAATATCGCCAACGTAGTATAGAATGTCAACAACTATTATTAGAAATGACCGTGGTCATGGCCAATCATTTACATAGCTATTTCCGACTGTTTACTTAATATGACAAAACCGTCATGCAAAAATCGTGCTTACACGAGTCACATTTACGTTCTAAATAAATACGATGTTTCTAACAAAATATCAGACCCTGCGAACATAATCATCATCATAATAATAATTGCATTTAATGATATAAAAATGAAATAAAAATGAAATATAAAGAATTCAAATTTTAAATTTTAACACACATGTAATTTAACTACAGGGTCATAACAGATGACATCAATTATCATCAATGACTCCGGCATATGGATTTAGCTTTGTGGATGAAATTAATTCTCATCAATGACTCAGACATATGGATTTAGATTTGTAGATGACATCAGTTATCATCAATGACTCAGACATATGGACTTAGATTTGTAGATAACATCAATTATCATCAATGACTCAGACATATGGATTTAGATTTGTAGATGATATCAATTATCATCAATGACTCAGACATGGATTTAGGTTTGTAGATAAAATAAATTATCATCAATGACTCAGGCATATGGATTTAGATTTGTAGATAACATCAATTATCATCAATGACTCAGACATGGATTTAGATTTGTAGATGACATCAGTTATCATCAATGACTCAGGCATATGGAGTTAGCTTTGTAGATGACATCAGTTCTCATCAATGACTCAGACATGGATTTAGGTCTGTAGGTGATGTCAGTTCTCATCAATGACTCAGGCATATGGATTTAGGTTTGTAGATGACATCAATTATCATCAATGACTCAGACATGGATTTAGGATTGTAGATGACATCAGTTCTCATCACTGACTCCGGCATATGGATTTAGCTTTGTGGATGACATCAATTATCATCAACGACTCAGACATATGGATTTAGGTTTGTAGATGACATCAGGTATCATTAGTGACTCAGACATATGGATTTAGGTTTGTAGATGACATCAGTTATCATCAATGACTCAGGCATATGGATTTAGGTTTGTAGATGACATCAGTTATCATCACTGACTCAGGCATATGGATTTAGGTTTGTAGATGACATCAGTTATCATCACTGACTCAGGCATATGGATTTAGGTTTGTAGATGATGTCAGTTATCATCAATGACTCAGGCATATGGATTTAAGTTTGTAGATGACATCAGTTATCATCAATGACTCAGGCATATGGATTTAAGTTTGTAGATGACATCAGTTATCATCAATGACTCAGGCATATGGATTTAGGTTTGTAGATGACATCAATTATCATCACTGACTCAGGCATATGGATTTAGATTTGTAGATGGATTTAGATTTGTAGATGACATCAATTATCATCACTGACTCAGGCATATGGATTTTGATTTGTAGACAACATCAGTTATCATCAGTGGATTTAGGTTTGTAGACAACATCAGTTATCATCAATGGATTTAGATTTGTAGATAACATCAGTTATCATCAATGACTCAGATGTATGGAGTTAGATTTGTAGATGACATCAATTATCATCAATGACTCAGATGTATGGATTTAGATTTGTAGACGACATCAATGATGATCAATGACTCATACATGGATTTAGATTTGTAGACGACATCAGTTATCATCAGTGACTCAGACATGGATTTAGATTTGTAGACGATATCAATTATCATCAGTGACTCAGGCATATGGATTTAGGTTTGTAGATGATATCAGTTATCATCAATGACTCAGGCATATGGATTTAGGTTTTTGATTTAGAGATTTTTTTTGTTGTCATCTTAATGGGAATTAACATTTGAGGTATACCATATATACTTGCAAACAATCCCGTTTCGTTACAAGATGCCCCCCCCCTTGAGTCTATAAATGGCAATATATTACTATGACCTGCTTATAAGTTGAAGCAAAATATTGCCATCTAAAAGATCCTCTAAGCTATAAATAAGACATTAAAGACAAACTGTCTGTTACATACATTTTAAGATGGGATGTACTTGCAGATCGGATCTGTCTGTAAGGGAGTTGGCAGTGTTAGCAATTTTTATTTTCCTACACAAATATTCATACAATGAATGTTTGATCTTAAGAAGTTAAATAAAATGAATATAAGTTGTCATGCAGTAGTTTACAAATTACTGTTTGAGTTGTGTCTGTTGCAGTATTAAACAATATGTATGTATTGTAGGCAAACACAAATCAACTAAAGCTTCAATTTACACTCCTAAACCAGTGGAACCACATTACATCAGTTTGGTTCTAGGAGGTAATTACTCAAGATGGCAGATATAGATGCACCACACTTATTCATCAATATTGCAATGACCATTTTGTTTGTAGTTCTAGGCATATGATGACTGTACTGTCCTGAAATACCACATCTGAATAAAAAAAAAAATACAGGCAAAAAAATAAAAAAATAAAAAATTCAGGAATTTGTATGTTTTATTAGTATAACTGTCAGATTTGACTAGAAATCCACATTTTATAAAAAGGCATACAGTTAAGAGTTGTCTTTCCTGTGTGATTTTAAAAAAGAAATAAGGCTATCTACAACTGAGAGTTACTGTGATGCTGGCACCAATCATGTACTATAATAGACTGATCTACACCTAAGAGTTACTGTGATGCTGGCACCAATCATGTACTATAATAGGAAGTGTTACTGTGGTGCTGGCACCAATCATGTACTATAATAGACTGATGTACACCTCAGTGTTACTCTGATGCTGGCACCAATCGTGTACTATAATAGACTGATGTACACCTCAGTGTTACTGTGATGCCACCACCAATCATGTACTATAATAGACTGATGTACACCTCAGTGTTACTGTGGTGCTGACACTTGTCGTATACTATAATAGACTGATCTACGTCTGTGTGTTACTCAGATGGTGACACCAATCATGTACTATAATAGACTGATCTACTTCTATGTGTTACTCAGATGCTGGCACCAATCATGTACTATAATAGACTGATCTACAACTGAGTATTACAGTGATGCTGGTACCAATCATGTACTATAATAGACTGATGTACACCTGAGTATTACAGTGATGCTGGCACCAATCATGTACAATAATAGACTGATGTACACCTCAGTGTTACTGTGATGCCAGCACCAATAATGTACTATAATAGACTGATGTACACCTCAGTGTTACTGTGGTGCTGACACATGTCGTATACTATAATAGACTGATCTACGTCTATGTGTTACTCAGATGGTGACACCAATCATGTACTATAATAGACTGATCTACTTCTGTGTGTTACTCAGATGCTGGCACCAATCATGTACTATAATAGACTGATCTACAACTGAGTGTTACAGTGATGCTGGCACCAATCGTGTACTATAATAGACTGATGTACACCTGAGTATTACAGTGATGTTGGCACCAATCATGTACTATAATAGACTGATGTACACCTGAGTGTTACAGTGTTGCTGGCACCAATCATGTACTATAATAGACTGATGTACACCTGAGTATTACAGTGATGCTGGCACCAATCATGTACAGTAATAGACTGATGTACACCTGAGTATTACAGTGATGCTGGTACCAATCATGTACTATAATAGACTGATGTACACCTGAGTATTACAGTGATGCTGGCACCAATCATGTACAATAATAGACTGATGTACACCTCAGTGTTACTGTGATGCCAGCACCAATAATGTACTATAATAGACTGATGTACACCTCAGTGTTACTGTGGTGCTGACACTTGTCGTATACTATAATAGACTGATCTACGTCTATGTGTTACTCAGATGGTGACACCAATCATGTACTATAATAGACTGATCTACTTCTATGTGTTACTCAGATGCTGGCACCAATCATGTACTATAATAGACTGATCTACAACTGAGTGTTACAGTGATGCTGGCACCAATCGTGTACTATAATAGACTGATGTACACCTGAGTATTACAGTGATGTTGGCACCAATCATGTACTATAATAGACTGATGTACACCTGAGTGTTACAGTGATGCTGGCACCAATCATGTACTATAATAGACTGATGTACACCTGAGTATTACAGTGATACTGGCACCAATCATGTACAGTAATAGACTGATGTACACCTGAGTATTACAGTGATGCTGGTACCAATCATGTACTATAATAGACTGATGTACACCTGAGTATTACAGTGATGCTGGCACCAATCATGTACAATAATAGACTGATGTACACCTCAGTGTTACTGTGATGTCAGCACCAATAATGTACTATAATAGACTGATGTACACCTCAGTGTTACTGTGGTGCTGACACTTGTCATATACTATAATAGACTGATCTACGTCTATGTGTTACTCAGATGGTGACACCAATCATGTACTATAATAGACTGATCTACTTCTATGTGTTACTCAGATGCTGGCACCAATCATGTACTATAATAGACTGATGTACACCTGAGTGTTACAGTGATGCTGGCACCAATCATGTTCTATAATAGACTGATGTACACCTGAGTATTACAGTGATGCTGGCACCAATCATGTACAGTAATAGACTGATATACACCTGAGTATTACAGTGATGCTGGCACCAATCATGTACAATAATAGACTGATGTACACCTGAGTGTTATAAGTGATGCTGGCACCAATCATGTACAATAATAGACTGATGTATGCCTGAGTGTTATAAGTGATGCTGGCACCAATCATGTAATATAATAGACTGATGTACACATGAGTGTTATAAGTGATGCTAGCACCAATCATGTATTATTATAATAGACTGATGTACAACTGTGTATTACTGTGATGCTGACACTTGTCATGTACTATAATAGACTGATGTACACCTCAGTGTTACTGTGATGTTGGCACCAATGTTGTACCATAATAGACTTGTGTGTTACTGTGATGTTGGCACCAATGTTGTACCATAATAGACTTGTGTGTTACTGTGATGTTGGCACCTATCATGTACTATCATAGTCTGATGTACACCTGAGTGTTAATTACCAGAATTCTGCTGAATCACTTTGTACATCACACTGATCAAAGCCTCCTGCTTGAGAGTCAGTGTGGCCTCATGAAAGGACAAGTTACCACATACATGGTGTTTTCATCAACTCCAGGAGAAATGCCAGGAAGAGAACTCCAATCTGTACATAACATTCATCGACCTGACAAAAGCTTTGACATCCAGCTGTGGAGGCCTTTGGAAGATCATGGTAACATGTGGTTTCCCTAGAGAAATCCATCCTGATGGTTTGGCAGTTCTGTGATGGCATGCTTACTTGTCCTGGACGATGGTGAGTCATCTGAACCATTACCAGTCACCAATGGAGTCAAGGAGGGCTGTATGTTGGTCACAGCCCTCTTCAGTGTGATGCTCTCTACCATGATTACTGATGCCTTCCATGACCATGACACTACAATTGAAATTAGATACCAGATTGGTGGCAAGCTCTTCAACATGAGGAGGCTAAAAGTGAAGACAAGTTAGAGGAAGTGACTGTGATCTCCTATTCGTTGATGACTGTTTAAGAAAATCCACAAAACTATACGATTTCTTATTTAAATTTCCCAGTTTCATGACAAAAACTCCACTATCTGCCATGTTCTATGATAAAATTATATATATATATCAGTGATTTGCTACTAAGAGAAACCTCCGTATGATAAACAGAACCAAACTAATGCATGACATCCAAGCAAACCTAACAACTAGCTTACCCACTACAGCAGAACAACTTGATAACTGCCTGCATTCATTGCTCGACAAACATGCCCCAGCAACCAAGTGCAGAGTAGCAATTCAGAAGTGTTCTCCGTGGTATAGCAGTGTTAGGGACCAGCTTCACACTGCTAAAAGAGACCGCCGTAAAGCTGAGAGGCTTTGGCTTTCCACCAGACTCACTATTCATAAGCAGAACTATGATGCCGCTAAGAAGAATGTCACAAACATTGTCCATGCAGCTAAATCAGCCCACTACAGTACTAAAATCATGGAAAGTTCCAGCTGCAAAGAGCTATTTGAGATTACTAACAAGCTGATGTCAAGGAACAAATGTACACCACTTCCAGCTACCTTCTCTCTAGTCGACCTTCCGGACCTGTTTGCAAATTTCTTCTGTGACAAAGTACAAACCGTCAGAGATAAACTTGACAACACAATTTCAGCTGACTCGTCGTCACCATACAGTTGCGATACAGAATTTCAGTGGCAACCATTAGCAGCATTTGAACCTGTCTCTATGGATTTAGTACGTACAATCGTGATGAAGAGTGCACCAAAGTCATGTGAACTGGATCCGATTCCGACGTCACTGCTGCTAGAGTGCTTAGATCCAATACTGCCTTCACTAACTGATGTTATTAATACCTCTCTCTCAACTGGCGAATTCCCATCATTTTACAAAACTGCCATTGTAAAGCCTCTGCTGAAGAAACCAACACTCGACCATAATGATTTAAAGAACTACCGCCCAGTTTCTAATCTGCCATTCATGTCAAAATCTTAGAAAAAGTTGTTCTATCCCAACTTGTATCTCATCTGAATTCAAACAGTCTTTTTAGCAATGTACAGTCTGCATATTGCCCTTGCCACAGTACTGAAACTACTCTTCTGAAAGTAGTTAATGACCTTCTCTCTGCTTTGGATAGCAGAAAGATTACAGTCCTCACTCTCCTTGACTTGTCTGCAGCATTTGACACTATAGACCATGATATATTACTTCACCATCTCCAGCATGTATTTGGCATTCATGATACGGCCTTACTATGGTTCAAGTCATACTTGGTCAACAGGACACAAATTGTGTCCGCAAATGGTAAACACTCCAGCCCAGTTGATCTATGCTGTGGTGTTCCACAGGGGTCTGTTCTTGGACCTGTTCTCTTTATTCTATACACTCAGCCACTCTCAAGTGTCATAGATCGTCATCCAGTGTCTCACCAATTGTATGTTGATGACACCCAAATATACAAATCTAGCCATCCAACTGAAGTTGAAGCTACCATCCAAGGCGAGAGGTGTATTTCTGATGTGAAATCATGGATGACATGTAACAAGCTGCAGATGAATCATGATAAAACTGAAGCCATCCTGATTACAACACAAAGACTTTCTCATTCACATCCTTACCTCAGACAATAAATATCAGCAACACCAACATTAAATTCACACAGTCAGTACGAAACCTAGGTGTTACTCTTGACAGTACTCTCTCACTGCACCAACATGTCATGAACATATGCAAGGCTGCATATCTTGAGCTGAGACACATCAGCTCCATTCACAAGTATCTTTCAGTTGATGCCACTAAAACACTTGTGTGTTTCTTAGTACTTTCAAGACTGGACTATTGTAACTCAATTCTGTCTGGTTCGTCTCAATATCTACTTCAGAAACTTCAAAAAGTTCAAAATACAGCTGCACGAATCATCCTTAGAGTACCACGATCAGAGCATGCCTCTCCCCTGCTCTGTACCCAACACTGGCTATCCATACGATAAAGAATTAAACACAAAATTTGTTCTCTGTGCTATGTTTCACTGACGGGCTCCAGTCCAACATACCTATCTGACCTCACCCATGTGTACACACCTGCAAGATGCTTACGCTCCTCTTCTGACACTCGTATTCTCATTATTCCCACTATGAAGATGAAATCATATGGACAACGCCCTTTTGCATACCAGGGCCCAGCAACGTGGAACGAATTGCCCACTGCACTTAGACACAAAGACACAGTGATCTCATTCAAGAGCGCTCTTAAAACTCACCTATTTCAACTGCAAGAACAGACTTAAAAGACCTAATAATGTATCCTTGCCTTAAATATTTACAGCATATTTTCTGTTTCTACTTTCGTGGTGTTTGTTTTTAATTTTGTAATCATATCATTATATATGCTTTTTAAGTGTTGTCAAATGTTGTAAAGCGCTTAGAGCTTCTAAAGATTAGGTGCTATACAAAGTCCTCATTATTATTATTATATATATATATATATATATATATATATATATATATATATATATATCTTTTATTTAGCAATTTTGATTTTGAGTTTTTAATTTATAGCAAATAGTAGCTTATTTTTGGTGTTATGTACAGGTTTATGAGTTATCTGGATGCAGTAGGATGAGGGAGTGGTGTATTGACCTGGGGTTAAAGGTAAAAAAATTCAACAGCTGTTATTAACCATGTGGCCTTTACACTCTGCCAATGGCTGTCATTTCTTGTGTTGCAGAATATTTCCAGGAGAACAGTTTTGAACAGTTCTGTATTAACTACTGCAACGAGAAGCTGCAACAGTTCTTCAATGAGAGGATTCTCAAAGAGGTGAGTTTAGCATAGTCATTTTGCATTAACTACTGCAACGAGAAGCTGCAACAGTTCTTCATTGAGAGGATCCTCAAAGAGGTGAGTTTAGCATAGTCATTTTGTATTAACTACTGCAGCGAGAAGCTACAACAGTTCTTTAATGAGAGGATCCTCAAAGAGGTGAGTTTAGCATAGTCATTTTGGAACACTCGGGACATTTCTGCTGAATAAACAATTGCCTTTAACACTACACAAAATTATAATAATTGTTGCTCATTCATTGAACTTAAATCATATTTCTTTTGATGAGTTCTGAGGTTTCATTGATGCTGTTACACTATACTGTGTACAATGGTTCCCCTCATGAACGGCCCCCCTGACCAGCGGCCACCTGCTCCTTATGGCCAGAATCCATCGGCACCGACGAGTTTGTGTTCAAGAGTATCCCTCACAAAAGGCCACCCCACTAACGCAACCAGCAGCCAGCAAATTAGTGCAAAAAGATCAAATTTACCACTCAGAAGCGGCCGCAATTTATTTTGTAATATGTATCCAGAACCAGTATTTTATTCATAACGTGTTAAGTAATCTGATTTCTGTTTCCCGATGTCAGGTTTTCATTACTGAAAGAAGTGTTGACTAAAATACATGTACCACTAAGGTTAATATTATATCATTTATGCCTCACAAAAAACCGCATTTATTCCAAAAGGCATAGAAAGACTCAAATTTTAATCCATACTAAAAGGTAAGTACACGTAATCCGATTAGCCTTACTGATGTGCTATCATGAGATGTCCGGTTTAGTCACTCTGATAACTGTTAAGATTACAATTATTGAACAGTAGTAACAGCTGAGAAGTGGCGGTATTGATGTACAATACACAAGTCAGTGGGAAAATGGTTTGACAGCCATTATGGCTTCCCTTAGAAAGATGTTGAGCTTGTTTACTTTCATAATTAGTGGCTATTACTACTGACAATAATTGTCAATATTACAAATCCTAACAGCCGCGAGGTGCTATTGTTCAGGTCAAATCTGTGTACATGTCGAAGCCATTTTGGCTTCTCTCACTTAGTGTAAAGAAGTGTAAAAACAATAGGGTACCAGACTGCTACTAATGATTCACGTAACAAGATCGCTGCCTTTAAAAACACATGGCATTTTGTTTCAATGCAGAAAAATTGTTTTATAAGTCTTGTAGTTGGCAACATTGATGATTACAGCCGGACGTAATTGTCAAGGTCATAACAGGGTCAGCATAGGCTAAAAATAGATTTTGTGCAGACACACACAGAGAAAAATTAACCTTGAACAAAACAGGGTACCAGACAAAGACTGAAAAATCACGTGACAACACATCGCTTTCTTTACGAAGAAGGCACTTCGTTCGCTCTATGAAAGTTTTGTCTGCATAATTAAATCGCATACAGTTAGCAACATCCGAATAAATCATTACCAAACATTAACATGTCATCATGTAAATGGAGACAATTATTTTAGAAAAATGTCGGTTATTCTACTCTACGACATCGGGTGAGGTGGGGAGGGTGGACTTGCCGAACAATTTTAGGTCGAAAAGACTCGAATAAAATAATTTTATGTTGAAAAGACTCGAATAAACATCGTAACTGATAAGGAGGTTATTCAGCATCAGTGGGAAAATGGAGCAAATGGAAAGAGAATTATGTATGTACCAAGATTTACATGACGTTTTTGAATGGTTTTGCAATGTGCATGTTAACAACACCTGCTTGCATATCACGCTTATGCCAAGACTAAGAACTATTAATGCATATTCAGTTGAAATAAGTCTATTATTATAATAAGAAGAACTTTTAATAAGTAATGTTACTTTTAAACGAAGATATTAAATGAAGATATTAAATGTTTTGAAGATTGTAGCTTTCTTACTATGTACATTACATATACTTCTCACAAAAAATTTAGTCCCCCTCTGGAAAGGCCACCCGTTTTATAAAGCCACTTTCCCGGTGCAGAAGGGGTGGCCGTATAAGAGGGGGACCATTGTATTGTAACATTCTGGCCAATTTTATATCGTGGTAAGAAGCATTAAAATCTAATACATACATATACTTATATCATGCTGACCATTTAAATTAATTCCTTTTCAGATAATTATTACAAACCAATTGGTCAGTAATGTATTTTTTGCAGGAACAAATCCTCTATGATAAAGAAGGGCTCAATGTGAAGAAGATCCAGTGGACAGATAATGCAGACTGTATAGGTAAGACCCACAGAATCTTCATATGTGATTTGTGTGATAGCTGAGACCCACAGGATTTTCATGTGTGATTTGTGTGATAGCTAAGACCTACAGAATTTTCATGTGTGATTTGTGTGAAAAGTAAGATCCAAAAGAATACTCATGTGTGATTTGTGTGAAAGGTAAGATCCAAAAGAATATTCATGTGTGATTTGCATAATAGCTAAGATCCACATAATCTTCATGTGTGATTTGTGTGATAGCTAAGACCCACAGAAACTTCATGTATAAATTGGGTGATAGCTAAGACCCACAGCATTTTCTTGTGTGATTTGGGTGATAGCTAAGTCCACAGAATCTTCATGTGTAATTTGTGTGATAGCTAAGACCCACAGAATCTTCATTTGAGATTTGGGTGATAGCTAGGTCCACAGAATCTTCATGTGTAATTTGTGTGATAGCTAAGACCCACAGAATCTCCATGTGAGATTTGGGTGATAGCTGAGACCCACATAATTTCATGTGTGATTTGTGTGATAGGTAAGACCCACATAATCTTTGTTTATGATTTTTGTGCAATGTTTAAAACCCACACAATCTTCATATTTGATCAGGAAAAGGAAAATTATGGCAGATTACTGAAAGGTTTTGCTTTAAACCTCAATACCACTAAGAAATCAAGGGTTTTGTGTTCAACTGCATTTCGTGAATTTTAAGCTTTGTCTCATGTTTTATATTTATCTAAAGAGCCATTTATTAGAATATAATATTTATATGGTTTTGACCCATTTTAATGTCAAACTTGCATGTAGTTCTTTAGCAATAGCATGTGCAGTATAGTAGAGATGTGTTCTCTGTTGAATGAAAACAAGGATGAATAACTCTTACAACTCACTTAGCCCAGGTGCTAGTTCTTGATTTATTGTTTTCCTAAACCCTGCTTTAGGCTGAACTTAATTTCTGTATGATAAATTAATGTTTACAATGGCTACTGGAGACTTCTAAAAGCTTTGTAGAGATTAGCTTTGTAATTATTGATTACACTCAGGTATTTAGATTTTCCCTGCATTGAACTTGGCATAATTTAGATTTACTGCCCTTTTTACCATCATAACAATTTGAGTTTGATGATAAACTGCGAAAATAGCACCCACATTTATTTAATATTCAGATTAAAGCCAAACAAAATGTACTCAAACGCCCCCCAAAAGGTCATTTATATTGTAGGGGACTGAGTCTTCATTTGAGCTATGAACAAGGAGGGAGAGTTTGTGTCAACAAATAGCAAGGTTGATCCAAAAAGATGGAGAAAAAAATGATAATTTGGTAGTTTATTAAAACTAGGATGAATAATCTAATTCTGTTGGTTTGCATGCCATAAATATTTTAATAGGAAAATTTGGTTTTCATTTAACCCATTAAATATTTAGTTGAGGAGAGAATATAAAATTTCTGATAATAATATTTTCATAAGTTATACTTGAGGTTTGGTTTGTTTCTATTTCTACACTTCTGTCCGATGTTTTCAGAGCTGATTGAGGTCAAGAGCTCTGGTATTTTTGACCTGTTGGATGAAGAGAGCAAACTGCCAACCCCTAAACCTGACCACTTCACCATGGAGGTCCACAACCACAACAAGCAGCACTTCAGACTCAGCGTGAGTGATTCCTTTTATTGTTTTAGCTCAGTAAGAGCATGAAATCTTATGGTATGGGTCCTGCATCCATGATCTGTTTGTCATCATTTGCTTGGAACCCAAATTTCTGATCAGATTCCAGTCTAACTTGAAATATGGGTTTACATCATCAAAAATCTCGGATGAGCTTGTAAATGAGGGAAATCCATATATATTAATGAGGTTATTCTTGTTATCACTCTGGAGGTAATATTTTTGATCTGATTTTGATCAAACTTTAAATATAAGTTTATATCAAAAGTCACGAGTGAGTTTCTATAGTAAGCAATAACCACACTTTTAATAATGAATTGATCATGCATCTGATGGTCTGAATTTGTTACCACTATGCATGTCCCATGTTTGATCTGATTTGATCAAACTTGGAAGATAGGAGTATATTGTAAAATGTTGGATGAGTTTGCTAATGAGCAAGATCCAGTTAGGTGAATTTGCATCTGATTGACTGAGCTTGTTAACAGTCTGAAAGCTATACTCTAATTTTGATCAAACTTGAAATGTGAGCTTATATCATTAGGATCTTGGATAGGGTTAGATAAAAGTTTGCATATTATAGCAAGGGAAGTAACAAATGATTAAGCCTATTGACATTTCCCACCCCCCACCCCTCACCCCCAGTTATTAAAAATTTAAAAACATAACTAATTTGAATAAACAGGATACATGAATTTCAATAGAACAAGTACTATAATTAGCAAAATATTACACCTGGTAGATTAAATTGAATATCTGTAATTTGAAGCTGAAGAAAATATATAGAATAAAAATACAACTTAAAAGATAAAAAGGCATGAGTAAACTAATATTTGGGAATGAATTTGCAATGTTGAAGTTAAAAACGAGGTAGGTATTGGTTGCTGATTTAAAATGGATGTCAAGTAACCTTATTGCCCAGTAAAACATTAATATCACTATCACCTTGAAAAGATATTTCTCAATTAAAGTGCCTAAAATGCTTGATGTTATCACATGTATATTCATTATTTTATGGCATTTCATGTTATTTGTTATTACATGTATATTCATTATTTTATGGCATTTCATGTTATTTGTTATTACATGTATATTCATTATTTTATGGTATTTCATGTTATTTGTTATCACATGTATATTCTTTTTTTTATGGCATTTCATGTTATTTGTTATCACATGTACATTATTATTTTATGGCATTTCATGTTATTTGTTACACATTGTTTAGATTTATATTTGGTATTTTTGGCCTTTAATGCTTAAAAAAAATAATAATAAAAAACCATAAATATGCTTTTCTCCTGAATCATATTCAAATTTTAATGACTGTTATTCAATTAAATTTAAGGATCCACCTATTTTCCAGGTGTTGACCCAAGGTTTTTTCTGACCATAAAACAGAATTTAAAAAAGACCAGGAACCCAGTAAATTTAGAATTTTATGGATGTTGTGTCTTGACTGCATTTCAGTTTGTTTATACATAACAGTATTAGACATCATGCTTATTTGAATATTTACTTTTTTTCTCCCAGCATTTTCTAGCACCTACTGGACATAGGCTAAAAGGCACAAGGCAGTAATGGCTACCATTGCATACAACAGTGTGCTAATTGTGTTCAGTTCTAATTATTTAAGTAATCATGTACAGAGTGTATATCTGACCGTCTTCAAAAATCATAATACTGACAGTCTTTTCTCAGATGAATGAAACTGAGCCATGCAGTCATGGTTTACTTTTGATAAATGGAGGTGGATAAATAAGTTTTATAAAATGTTATTCTGACCAATCAGTCCAATTTTTTTTAGAATGAAACGGGAAACACTCTTGTTGGTTAGACCTGATTGACCTTGTGTCAGTTAAATGCTGAATACTTTGGACCATGTGGTACTCTATAGACCATGTTTTATTGTTTTTACATGAGTGTTGAATTGGTGGGATATGTCATCTCAGTATCTCAAGACCCACCCACTTTGTTCTCCACACAGTATATCCCTTAATTGTTATTGGATGTCATCAAAATTTGGTTTGCTGCTTGGTGATGATGAGATTGGATGAGTTCATTTTTCAGTATTCTATATCATTGAGTGGAGTTAAGCCCCTGATGGACAGACCCCCCCCCACTTAAGCAGAGTTGTAGCCCCTGATTAACAGATCCACCCACTTTAGCAGTTATAGCCCTTTGATTGACAGACTCAGCCACTTTAGCAGAGTTATAACCCATGATTGACAGACCCACCCAATTTAAGAGTTATAGCCCTTGATTAAGAGACCCACCCACTTTAGCAGAGGTGAGGTATAGTGTCTGGTTGACAGACCCACCCACTTCTGTTTCTGCACAATAACATCCATAATTATTGGAAGTCAGCCAAATTTGATATGCAGCATTAGATGTCCACCTACTAGGTCATAGTTTACCAGAGTTGTAGTCCCTAATTTTTAGACCCAAGTACCTTGATTATTATCAGATTTCAACCAGATTTTATACTTAGGTTGTTTCTGATAAGGCAGATGAATTGTGGGGTCAACAGTTCATGGAATGTGCTTGTTTCTGTATGTTTTATGCTGATTTCATATCATATATACATGAAAATCCCCTATAAGTCAAAATTCATTTACCGGACTAGAGGTACTAAAATGGTTCCCTATAATAAACCAGTTTTAATGTTTGTAGATTTATATAAAGTTTTAATATGTATTTAATATACGTCTAGCTTGTTGACTTCAGATACTTGCCTTAGGGAACAGTTGGAGCTTAAAGGCAAGGTCTGTGGGGTCATATTCTTTCCTCTGTGTTCTGGCAAATTTTGAACTTAACAAACTCTGTGTGGTCCTTTTTCTTAAGTGATCCTTTATGAAATGAATTGGTTATTTACAATTTCCTACAAAAGCAAGTTTTTAATACATGTATTGTCATACTACATGCAGTTTTTTCTAGTGTTTGGTTAATGTTATAAAATTGCTCGGGCCACCAGCTGAAATTGGCCAGATTATATACGTATAGGTTTTCTCTGTTCAGGTTTAGTCCTGTTTTCTGAATGGTGAAGTGTAAATATTGTTATGTCAGTCATGTGTCAATAGTAAGGCAGACAAAATCTTTTTATGAAAGTGACCACCAAAGTGACCAGTCCTTGCTTAGGTCTGCTTAGGTCTACTGCAAGAAACTATGAGCTTGAATGTCCCTACTTTTTCAACAGGTGCCCAGGAAATCGAAGTTGAAGTCTCACCGAGATGTTCGTGATGATGAAGGTTTCCTGATCAAGCATTTTGCTGGTGCTGTCTGCTACCACACAGTAAGATCTCAATTAGAACATCAGGGCTGTTAATATTGTTTTGTCTACTTGTCAGGGACTAGTAGTTGTAAAGAATTCACTTCTACCCACATTACCACTTGTCCCTAAAATTTTGGTAACTTGATGAGATGTATGCACTTTAATCTTAGAAAGAACAAAAAAAATAATCTACAATATTTTGTTTTCTCAAAGGGCTTAATTTGTCAGTTTTTTTATTGTGAAGGTATTTCTTGCATCAGTACTTCATTCATCAGCAACAAATGAACAAAAGTGTCATGGCCTTTGTTTGTTCTTTAATTAAAACCAAGTTTATTTCCATTTTTCTCCCATGTACACAATATTTTCATATCAGACAAGCTTAGTCTAATATGCATTCAAATAGAACGTGTTCACTTGCAACAGTTAACAATGACCACTTATTGACCCTAACACTTACTGTATTATCACAGGATATGAACGAAGGAATGGAGATAAGTAGATTCAGTTATTCAGTATGACCAGGAGAGAAGGGGGGCATGAATGACCAGATAAAAGTAGATAAAGTGATTAAAGCATAAAATTTAGCACTTGCCCAACTTGTTTTAAAATAGGAAACAGGCATTTGTTGCAGACTAGCATCTTGCAAAAATATTACTTGTCCAACTTGATAATGATAGTCCGGGACCTTGGGCTACTGGATGTTATCAACCCTGCGTGGCTACAATATGTGTAGGGCTTTCACTACATCCAACTTTTCATTCAGGAATAATCTGTTTAAATTTTTCATCGACTTTGCTTCAAAAGTGATAGCATAAAACTTAGATTTGCTTGGGTTGATAATATTTGTTAGATTAACAGAATTTATAGTACTACCTTTAGGTAAATTCTTACATAACTTTGCATGTTACATTTTAACATCTTTTTTTGTATAGCTGCTGGATATAATATGATACAAATAGATAGCTTAAACTTTTTGATAATTCTTATATGATGAATTTATAATTCTTTGTTGTATCAAATTTGTACACATTCAGACTTTCTGATAAAATCCTTGTTAGCACAAATAAACAGAATTTACTTGGAGAAGAGAAATGACCTTTTCTGGTATACATGATTGCATGCATATTTAGAGGACCTGAGTAGATTTTCATGCCATTACCGTTTATTCCACTTTTTGAAAGATGACCTTTTCAGTGTAGTGTGGGGACATTTGTTTTGCAAACATAAATTTAGTTTGGTTTTGCAGAAATATTTTTGTTGGTACTAAATTCATTGATATGTCTTAGTTATTCTTAAACAGATTCAGTCATTCATGATTTGTCAGAACCACAAAATCCACAAACACTGGCACCCTGTCATTGAAAATGGCAGAAAATTAAAAAGTCCTTTTAAGTGCTTTTCAGTCAGTAATATTAAAGTGGTCAGATCAGATGGCAGTGAGGGGAGGTTCAAGACAAAAATGTTGATTATGTGGTTGCCTTTCTTGTGATGTTGATCAATATTGTCATTATTTCTTGTGTACACATCCAACTTTCAGGTGTTGTCATTGTAAATATTAAAGAATTTAATCATAGAAAATAAAAATTTTACCAGGAGAAGTAATGGAAAAGTCATAGAAAAAACATAAGATTTGTATAGGAACCCTGATGGAAAAGTCATAGAAAAAACATAAGGTTTGTATAGGAACCCTGATGGAAAAGTCATAGAAAAAACATAAGGTTTGTATAGGAACCCTGATGGAAAAGTCATAGAAAAAACATAAGGCTTGTATAGGAACCCTGATGGAAAAGTCATAGAAAAAACATATGCTTTGTATAGGAACCCTGATGGAAAAGTCATAGAAAAAACATGTGGTTTGTATAGGAACCCTGATGATCGTTAGGTATTATTATATTCAGCATAGTATCAAACTTTGATGTTATCTCCATTGCAGACAATCTTTCCTAGTACTTACACGTGATCCTGTAGTTCGTGCAAAACATGTTTGCTACGTCTTGTGTGCTAGACCACTCTATTGATTGGCTGGAGGAAATATCAGGTAGTGACCATGCATAGAAGCCCATGGCTTGGATCACCTAGGTTATTAACAGGACCTTGCTTGTTGGACAATGGCCCAGCAGCAAACCTGGTAAGGTGAGATACCTGTGTGCCTTCATCTGCACTATAGCTGCGTAGTGCCTTGCCTGTTGAGTTGGCACACTTTAGCATGACATATCTGTTTGGCAATATAATACCTTGCCTGTTGGGTTGGCACACTTTGGCATAACATTGCTGTTTGGCAGTATAATAAAGAAACTGTGGCATAAGGCATCAGAAGAACTGCCACTACTCTTGCTTTGCCACTAGCACCAGGTTTCAGGCTGAATCAGTGTCAACCACAAAAGAGAGATGATCATCAGCAAAAGGATAAGAGAAAGAACACTGCACAAAGGCAACAATTTCTTCTTTATTACAACTTAGGCAGCAACAGGCCTCTCAGTTTTGGAAGCAGTTTATTTAAAGGGAAAAAAATTTCTCCTTCCACAAGCTTCTTGATAACCATCATGGACTTGCCATCCTGCCTGCTCAGAGACAGTCTGCAGGTAGGTGCCACTCCTTCATTTACAGGGTGCATGGATCAATCGGTGGCCTCCCCCAAAAATGGATGATCCAGGTGGAATTGATTCCAAGAAACCATATACCAATTTTGTGCTCTCCAATTTGGCTTTATGATCAGCCCATGGGCATTAACAAAATCCCCAATTGTGTTGTTACTCTGTTTCAGTTGTTGTTTTTGTTGTTGTTGTTATAGGGTTTAACACCATTTTATAGCACAAGATAGGCTATACAAGGTGGCCAGTAAATGATGGAGGAAGAACCAGAGAAAAACCCAAAAAGAACCACTGACCCACAAGAAGCTACCGGCAAGCTTTCTCACATACCCACATTGCCCGAACGACTCTCTTCCAGTTAACCTTGTCAACAGTAACTGCAGAATATCTTAAAGACATCCTCCAGAAACACAAAGTACACTTATCTTTGCTGAAATGCACAAATGACCCTCTATCCCTTTTAAATTGATAAGGATTTTTGGTCAGTTGAAACCAGTCATACTTCAGTCCATCACAGCTTTTAATCCACCTGTGCATGGAATTTTTTTAGCAACCTCAACCTTATTTGCCCTCAAGTACACAACATGGATTATTGAGCTCAGTCTTTTGCGCAGATGGCCCTGCAGGCACAGTGACAACACTTTTCTGGTCAACTCAATCCACAAATTATGATCTCATGTTTTGTTTCTGGAAGGATCGATTTTACTGAAAGGTAGCCCTGTTATCATTGCCAATTTGGTGGAGATGGTTTACCTCATCAGATCATGGTGGTGGTGTTAGGGGCAAAATAACCAGACCCGTGCATTCTGGTATTTGACTTTGTAAACAGGGTGCAGAAATGAATATTTTGTGTCTGACAGGCTCATTGTTATGACAAATTCATTGTAGAGAAGGGGTCAGACCTTTCAAACAGAATGGTCCTTTCCTGCTTCCATCAGCTTCTACAATATCTTGAGGTAAAAGAAAAAGATTCAGGACTGTATTAACTCTAAAGTGATCTTAGAAAAATTGCATTATACTTACAACAAGAACAGCAACAATGATGTCTACCGTATTTCATGTATTTTTTCGAACCCTATAATTTTTCATACACGGTCCAGTTATCAAAATAATAATTATTTAAATGTATGATATCACATTGTGTTTTTCGAAAAATCCATT
The DNA here is from genome assembly GCA_016617855.1 of Megalonaias nervosa. Lineage (NCBI taxonomy): Eukaryota > Metazoa > Mollusca > Bivalvia > Unionida > Unionidae > Megalonaias > Megalonaias nervosa. The sequence goes on along the minus strand of JAECUM010092857.1, from coordinate 108,651 downwards.
AAATTATCGGACATAAAATTTATACTAAGAAGATTTACGTTAGCAAGAACGATGGAAAATACCATATTGCCATTTTGTTTTTACAAAAATTAATAATTAATTGTTGGTTAGAAAATACAATGAATGATGCATAAGCTGTCTTATTGTCATTACAATATCTACTGGTGTTTATTAACAAATGGACAAAAGACTTCACAGATCACACCTTTAAATATTAACGTTAATTAGTTCTCCTTATTAAGTCCGTCACCAGAACAAAACACCACATGCATTTGAAAATGAGTTTGGAAGCCCTTTGATGTTTTCTTATCCAACAAAAATTACATCTCAGTACATGTTAAAGTGAAGACCACAGACCATTGGTCAGCTAGTCTTATTGTTTCATCATTGTCATACAAACATAAAATATAAAAACCATGTCATTTTCTATCATACATTTGAAAGTCACAGACTCTTTTAAATCAGTTGGTATATGTACCCACCATGTTGGCCAATTCTGCACGTCGCGTATTTCTGTGCAATGATATGTCATTTCTGTAAACATTGGATCACGTGTTATTTTGGGTCAAAAATCTATTTTGCATCAAGAAAGAATCATCACATTTTAATTAAGAAAAGTGATATTCATAAAGAGTCCAAAAATATCCTACATTTCGACTGGAAATGCATATGAAAATGTGATTTCTTAATGTCATCATGAAGACCCACTCCATGACCATCTTGAACCTGTAGCTCAGAAAATCCTATTTACTATGTATCTTTTAGAATCATACAAATAAATACATTATTTAAGAGATGGAAATGTAATAATAATAATAATAATAATGAGGACTTTGTATAGCGCCTAATTTTTAGAAGCTCTAAGTGCTTTACAACTTTTGACAACACTTAAAAAAAAAAACAACATTTATAATGATATGATTACAAAAATAAAAACAAACACCACGAAATTAGAAACAGAAAACATGCTGTAAATATTTAAGGTAAGTATACATTATAAGGATACATTATTAGGTCTTTAAGTCTGTTCTTGCAGTTGAAATAGGTGTGTTTTAAGAGCGCTCTTGAATGAGATCACTGTGTCTTTGTGTCTAAGTGCAGTGGGCAATTCGTTCCACATTGCTGGGCCCTGGTATGCAAAAGAGCGTTGTCCATATGATTTCATTTTCATAGTGGGAATAATGAGAATACGAGTGTCAGAAGAGGAGCGTAAGTATCTTGCAGGTGTGTACACGTGGGTGAGGTCAGATAGGTATGTTGGACTGGAGCCCGTCAGTGAAACGTAGCACAGAGAACAAATTTTGTGTTTAATTCTGGATCGTATGGATAGCCAGTGAAGGGTAGAGAGCAGGGGAGAGGCGTGCTCTGATTGTGGTACTCTAAGGATGATCCGAGAAGCTGTGTTTTGAACTTTTTGAAGTTTCTGGAGTAGATATTGAGACGAACCAGACAGAATTGAGTTACAATAGTCCAGTCTTGAAAGTACTAAGGAACACACAAGTGTTTTAGTGGCATCAACTGAAAGATACTTGCGAATGGAGCTGATGTGTCTCAGCTCAAGATATGCAGCCTTGCATATGTTCATGACATGTTGGTGCAATGAGAGAGTACTGTCAAGAGTAACATCGAGGTTTCATACTGACTGTGTGAATTTAATGTTGGTGTTGCTGATATTTATTGTCTGAGGTAAAGGATGTGAATGAGAAAGTCTTTGTGTTGTAATCAGAATGGCTTCAGTTTTATCATCATTCATCTGCAGCTTGTTACATGTCATCCATGATTTCACATCGGAAATGCACCTCTCTATGCCTTGGATGGTAGCTTCAACTTCAGTTGGATGGCTAGATTTGTGTATTTGGGTGTCATCAGCATACAATTGGTGAGACACTGGATGATGATCTATGACACTTGAGAGTGGCTGAGTGTATAGAATGAAGAGAACAGGTCCAAGAACAGACCCCTGTGGAACACCACAGCATAGATCAACTGGGCTGGAGTGTTTTCCATTTGCGGACACAATTTGTGTCCTGTTGACCAAGTAGGACTTGAACCATAGTAAGGCCGTATCATGAATGCCAAATACATGCTGGAGATGGTGAAGTAATATATCATGGTCTATAGTGTCAAATGCTGCAGACAAGTCAAGGAGAGTGAGGACTGTAATCTTTCCGCCTATCCAAAGCAGAGAGAAGGTCACTGACTACTTTCAGAAGAGTAGTTTCAGTACTGTGGCAAGGGCGATATGCAGACTGTACATTGCTAAAAAGACTGTTTGAATTCAGATGAAATACAAGTTGGGATAGAACAACTTTTTCTAAGATTTTTGACATGAATGGCAGATTAGAAACTGGGTGGTAGTTCTTTAAATCATTATGGTTGAGTGTTGGTTTCTTCAGCAGAGGCTTTACAATGGCAGTTTTGTAAAATGATGGGAATTCCCCAGTTGAGAGAGAGGTATTAATAACATCAGTTAGTGAAGGCAATATTGGATCTAAGTACTCTAGCAGCAGTGACGTCGGAATCGGATCCAGTTCACATGACTTTGGTGCACTCTTCATCACGATTGTACGTACTAAATCCATAGAGACAGGTTCAAATGCTGTTAATGGTTGCCGCTGAAATTCTCTATCGCAACTGTATGGTGACGACGAGTCAACTGAAATTGTGTTGTCAAGTTTATCTCTGATGGTTTGTACTTTGTCACGGAAGAAATTTGCAAACAGGTCGGAAGGTCGACTAGAGAGAAGGTAGCTGGAAGTGGTGTACATTTGTTCCTTGACATCAGCTTGTTAGTAATCTCAAATAGCTCTTTGCAGCTGGAACTTTCCGTGATCTTAGTACTGTAATGGGCTGATTTTGCTGCATGGACTATGTTTGTGACATTCTTCTTAGCGGCATCATAGTTCTGCTTATGAGCTTATGAATAGTGAGTCTGGTGGAAAGCCTCTCAGCTTTACGGTGGTCTCTTTTAGCAGTGCGAAGCTGGTCCCTAACACCGCTATACCATGGAGAACACTTCTGAATTGCTACTCTGCACTTGGTTGCTGGGGCATGTTTATCAAGCAATGAATGCAGGCAGTTATCGAGTTGTTCTGCTGTAGGAGGTAAGCTAGTTGTTAGGTTTGCTTGGATGTCATGCATTAGTTGGGTTCTGTTTATCATACGGAGGTTTCTCTTAGTAGCGAATAAAGGTGGAGGGTTAGGGACTGATACGTCAAGATGGCATATAATGCAGAGGTGATCTGATGAAAGTTCGTGGGACACCAGGGAGGACTGTAGAATATTATCATCAGGTCTGTAAAGAATCCAGTCTAAAATGTGACCATGTTTATGGGTGGGTTGGCTAACTGACTGTTTGAGGTTGAAAACGTGAATGGAATCTAGGAGTTTTGATGTGCATGGGTTTCCAGGACAGTCAAAGTGAAAGTTGAAATCTCCAAGAATAATCAGGTTGCCACCTATCGAATTTCCATACTCCAGGAGATTCGGAAACTGCTCCAAAAAGAGAGATTCTGTCAGCTTGTTTTTTCTACTAGGAGGAGGGCGGTAGAGGCAGAAAAAATGGACTGACCTTTGTTCCAGTGTGAGTGTAGTTTGGACTAGTTCAAACGATGTGTGGTAGAAATTGAAGGTTGTAGTGTAGTTAAGACGGTTGATCATGGAGTTCTTTGCGATGACAGCAATTCCACCTCCGCGAGTGGCGGGGGAACGACTTGATGGAGTAACCAGTGGGTGTTAGATCGGCTCACTTGGGTTCATCACCTGATGTTTTTAGCCATGTTTCTGTCAGGAAAAAGACGTTGATATTCTCATCGTTGATAAAATTAACTATTTCTGTGTGATTTTCCGATGGTCCTACTGATTGGGCATTGAATAATGCAATGCGCAGCGGTATCTCTTTGAAAGTTTACACAAAGGTTGGCGATTTAATTGGGATTTGAATTAGGTTGTCTAAATTAACGGCCGAAGTTTTACATTTCTGTGCCGGAAAGGGTGAAAGGGAGATAACTGGAATTCTTCCTATTCTACGCCGGCCACCTTTGAAACAACACTTCCTTTTTCGTTTCCGTTTACAGTTATGGAATGATGAATATAGTCCCAGGTCATTTAGTCTAGTGCACAATGTAGTGTGGGGAGCCAAGGAGTGGTCATTTAACGCAATTAATGTGGGTCCATCATAGCATAAATGGGTGGACTGGTGAGTATCACGTGATGGCAGTTTGTTCGTTAACAAAGGAATTTGTAACAGTGGAGCAAGACAGCTGAGAAAAAGTCTAATTTTTCTTGTTTCCAATACAAGAAGATGAAGAAACACATTTGAATAGAACAGCCAGTGCATGATGAACACAATAACGCAGACGAAGACAGACAACAAGCACACAGATCATGAAAAACGGCACAAAAATCCAGGACAGCTGCTTCAAGCCGGTTAAGCGATAGCAGCCATCTTGTATACCTTAAAAAAATTCTGCATCTTAATCCAAGTTTCCAATTTTGCAAGAAGTTGTCCCACACTTACAAAATCGTCTGCTACCCAACATGTCAACTTGCCGCTAGAACGGGATTCTTAAGAAATTCCCCGGTGTATAGTCTGTTTCTAAATTCTTAGTAATTTTTCCCCATAAACAAGACGTTGTAAACACATTACATCCTATTCATTGTTGCTTCTCTTCCACATAATAGCTTAATTTTTATAAAATGTTGAACTTTAAAAATTTTGTACAAGATCGGTTTAGTTTGCTTAATATCTCTTGCCATTTATTGGCATTTGTTAAGTTGAATTTTGTAAAACTAGCTATAAACCTGACCTAAAATTACTCGACTGAACTGCTGACAGAAACAGCCCAAAGTAATGTATTTCATTTCGATGGATAAACATTACACCTTTTCAAAGCTGTGCGCAGAATAGGCCGACATATCTCGTGTCATGAAAACATGAGGATGGTATACCGTGTGTCCAAAATTAATATTATTTTGAACAGAATATTCAGGTGACAATTGCCTCTTTTCAAATGGTAAGCATTGCAGTATTTTATTTTCGTCAATCGGTCAAATTCAGTGTGCGTTATGCTTCAGTGTTGGAGACGGAAATCTTTTCGTGTGCAGAAATGCCTGACAGCATTGTACATATACTATCTTTTAAGTGCTTGCACTGTTTTGACTTGGATATAATTAACATTTTATAGCAAATTTATTCTACAATATACCCGTCTATTGTTATCTTTATTGGCGAGTTCGAAATAACAAATAATGTGTATGATCACTTGTTCTTATAACATCTGCTGTATGGACAGTGGCTTCAATAGGACATTGACAGATTTTCATTTCCCTAATGATAGTCTCATTTCCCTACTGGCACCCTTGCTGATTTGACCTCTTCTGTCGATTCTTGCCCTCAATCTGGTTTCAACTGGAATAACCAAAGCGCTAAGCATGTTTAATTACCGTGTAAATAACACTGCATAGCCATGTAGTTGTTGTGACAATGTACATCGTAATTAAAACAAGAATGAATTGTTGATTTAGTGGTGTTGATTGATAATGGAATATAGTAGGGTCGTAAAACATGAAGATTATCACAATCATCAGGTAACTGAAAATAGTCTTTTTTTCTCTTGGCAAAAGCTACAAATATAAACCGCCCTGAATAAATACGGTCTTGTACACCGACAAAATTTTGTTTCATCTCTCTCACACACACACACACACACACACACACACACACACACACACACACACACACACACACACACACACACACACACACACACACACACACACACATTAACTAAAACGTGATTTCAGGTTCTTTATTTTTTATTGCAATTTGATAATGAGATTATTGTTGCTGTAAAAATGCAAGTTGCACTTAATTTCTTGACAATGTAGACTCATGTCATTGCATACAATTTACCAATAAATAATACCCATAACTAATACATGTTCAAACCATCTTGATCATTTTGCCAACATTACACAATATAACAGCTACATATGTTCTAAATGCAGATGAGCTTGCACACTGAGACATAATCTGCTCTCTCTCTCTCGTTCACTAATAACAAAAATCTTTTTGAGTACTTTTACTTTTATTGTAATTAGATTCTTGAGTTGAGAGCAGAATGAGAAAGAAAATATATGTTTATTTTGTACATTTGTACTGTTGTTGAGTAGCGTGTGTTCCGTTGAGCTTGTTCAGGTATGATCCCTTTAGTTTTTGTACACGGTCAGTACCACAAAATCATAATTATTTATTTTACATATAATTTTTCATCTACTGAAATTAATAGTTTTTTTTTTCGTGTACAAAAAATTACATGAAATACGGTATTTGGTATTTCCAGCTTTGCTATAAAACAGACTTTCGAGTGTTCCAGGCGGAATTGAAGTTGAAAAAAAGTATGATAGTTATCTTGTCTTTGCTTGACTTGGTTTCACTGACATTCTTCAGACTTGCAGAGCAAGTCCATAACAAACATGGTTGGGAATCTACATGCCAAATAACAAAAGATGCAAAGGGGGCAGCTCATGACACATTGACAAATGCCTGACTAGATTTAGTGAGACACTGTGATTTCCTTCATTCATCTTCACTCAAGCCCTATTACACCTTCTGTTGTGATCACGACCTTTTGGTCCTCCCCTGGTGTTCAGAAACTGACCTTTTGGCTTTGATTACAGTAGAACCTGTCTTGAAAGACTACCCTTTCTGCCATAAAATTATGGTCTCTCAAGACAGGTGGTCTCTCATAACAGGTCACAATGCTATATAATCATTAAATTTCTGCGTTGAGAATATGGTCTCTCAAGACAGGTGGTCTCACATAGCAGTGGTCTTTCAAGACGGGTTTCACTGTATTAGTACAAACTCCAGTCAGCAGCAGCCATTTTGTTACAACAACATTGGTAAAACTCTTCACAGTCCAGAAACACAGTCTAATAAAGGGGAGATGAAGCCATTTTCTCTTCTCCCAAGTCACCTAATAAACAACAATGACCCTCTTTTCTTGCCATCCATCAGCAAAAGCCTTTTTTTCTTCAAGCTTAGATTTACCTTTTTGCAGAAAAGGAATGGTTAATGTAAATTGTTTTGGAGGGGTTTCAGAAGTTATTCATCCAGCCCCTTCATCTCTTCTATAATGGAAGCCCCAGCTGACTAAAATCTGTTTTGCAGGAGATATATTTTTTCAACAAGAAGGCTGGGGAGCTTCACAAAACAAACTCTTAAGGCTTTAATTCACGTGTTTTCCTGGTGTCAGAACTGAATTGAAAATTGGTATTGGCTCCATAAGCCGCAGCAGTGGATGTTATGTTTTTAAGATGGGAATACACATCCACCCTCAACAGTTCTGATTCCTAGAGTGATTGAGAAATATGGGATATTTCATAAGTTCTTTGCCAGTGCAGGTGGGCCAATAAGCCATTCGATTGTAATGGCAGCATCCACTTTGTTTTCTCAGGTGACAGTCCTTTGACCTAGCTGCATATTTGATACTATTTGTTCTTTGCCAAGTTGAGTCCTACATTTAGTTAACAGAGGGTGTCTGCACCCTGTAATAATGTAGTTGCAGCAAATCCTTTACTAGGATTCACAGACAGTATGATCAGAGTGTCACTTACAACGCCCTAGTACAGTCAACTAATAATTATCTATTGATGACAGTAAAGATGAAGAATTAGAGTCAGTTGATGTTTACAACAAGCAGACAATGATTGAGGATTTCAGAACTAGTTGATAACTTGGACAATAAGGATGAATTCTTGGACTTTGTACCAGATAACAATAGAGAGCAATATTTATGAATATTATGAATGACAAAAGTGTCGACTTTTGTTTATTTGTAGGATGAATGGAATTAAAATATTACAGGATATTGTGAATCAGGTTATTAGGGGGTGTTATTTTTACCTGGTATGGTACATTTTATATAATTTATGGAGTTGTGATATAAATGATTTTATAATATAAAGCATTAGGGATTTCTATGGATTTTATTACATGAAGATGGACCAGATGTAAGTTGTTGATTTATTTATGGTATCAGTAATACAGTTGTATAATTTTTACATGGGTTTTGTCTTTTTCCTTTTTTTTTTATATATCCATCCTTCCAGCAGTGTCAAAGAGAAATTACCTTACTTGTGCCCTGAAATTGGTGTAGGTTCATTTATAGCTGAGCCCACTTGTAAGTGATTATACACAGTAACCAATCACATTACAATTAAGCCCTCCCACACATCCATGAAAATGTGAGCATCTATCTTTGTTGATGTATTGCTGAATTTGAAACTAAAGAACATCTAGTATATGGGTAGCCACCTAGTGATGACCAGGGTAGGTGCTTGTAATACAGTAGTATCTTGGAAGAGTTACTTCCCATAGATGCTGTTATTGCATCAATACATAGTTTGAAAAGTCATATTTTTAATCTTTCTAGGAGTGCTGGACTTGGGAGGTAGCGAATGCAAATTCTTGAAATCTGTTGTTTAGAACTGTTTTCAGAGAAACATAATTTATGATGAAAATCATTTGTTGGAAATTTGATTCTTGGAATTTGTGACTGCTGCAAACTAAAGACTTAAGTACCTAATGTAGAATGTGATTTTGTGCTAAATCATGAAAATTGATAGTCGTGAAAATAAATGAATTCACATTATTCTATGACTGTGTTTGCCATTTAACAAGTATGATATAGTTTGAAAGTTTGAATTTTAATTGTAACCTATATAATCAGTTAATTTGTAACCATTCCTTTGCAGGGCCAGTTTATCGAGAAGAATAACGATGCCCTGCATGCCTCCTTGATGTTCCTTATACAGGACAGCCAGAACACATTACTGAAGCAAATATTTGAGGGCAGCCAGGTCACCACCGGCAAACTCAACTTCATCAGCCTTGGCAGCAAGTTCCGAGCGCAGCTTGTTCTACTGATGGAAAAACTGAAGTCTACTGTAAGTCAGTTTGAAATTTGCTTATACATGTACTTGCTTCCTACAGCTCGCATACTCACATGGGGTCATTTTATGACAAGCATGCTGGGAACATACTTTGATTTCAAGAGCATGTCAGGAGATCCCATTTAGAGCCAGGGCTCAGGGAGTGAGATTATGACTGCTTAATTGCAGCCAGATAACTTCATCAACCGTATGTACTGTATCTGCATGAATTATGAAATGTTTTCTCCATGAATGATTGTAGTCAAACCTCAGCAGGAAGCAACTCACTTTGAATGATTGTAGTCAAACCTCAGCAGGAAGCAACTCACTTTGAATGATTGTAGTCAAACCTCAGCAGGAAGCGACTCACTTTGAATGATTGTAGTCAAACCTCAGCAGGAAGCAACTCACTTTGAATGATTGTAGTCAAACCTCAGCAGGAAGCAACTCACTTTGAATGATTGTAGTCAAACCTCAGCAGGAAGCAACTCACTTTGAATGATTGTAGTCAAACCTCAGCAGGAAGCAACTCACTTTGAATGATTGTAGTTAAACCTCAGCAGGAAGCAACTCACTTTGAATGATTGTAGTCAAACCTCAGCAGGAAGCAACTCACTTTGAATGATTGTAGTCAAACCTCAGCAGGAAGCAACTCACTTTGAATGATTGTAGTTAAACCTCAGCAGGAAGCAACTCACTTTGAATGATTGTAGTCAAACCTCAGCAGGAAGCAACTCACCTTGCAAAATTCAGTTCTTTTTCATCAGTATTTTCTTTGTCTTTGGACACTTTTTACAGACACCAATATTTTTTGGGCAAAATAATTTTGTCATTCCTTGTTAGTTTTGGACATTATTTTAAAAGAATTATATTTATGCACTGATGTCTTTGAGACAGTATTACAGTGATAAGAGAAACAGATACTGCTCTTGGAAAGTCATGGAATAATACCTTTGATCAGAAATAGCCATGACATGTAACATGTATCATTCAAATTGTTCTAAATTAGGAAACTGCATCTTATTATTCTGGATCCATTTTATACTGAATCCTAATCAGACAGGTCATTGTCTTGAGCTGGAACTTTTACACTGTGTGGGAATGTATTGGCATTGGTCAAACTGGCTTTACATGACTAGTTTTCAAATAAGTTTTTCAAGGATAATACCAGTTTAGAAAACAAGAAATTCTCTACAAATGTTTTTTTATTTTGAAAATATTTTGTTGCAAAGTAAAATGAAGTACAGTAGTAAATATACTTTTAAAAAATTGGTATAACTCACTTTCAATGCAGAGTCATACCAATGACTTATAAAAATGGTACTAGAAGCTGCCTCGCTAGGTGCTCAGCATTAAGAGGTTAGTATTACAACAGGTCGGCCTGGTGTCAGGATAATGTGACTGGGTGGGACATCATGTTAAATGTCTGCAGCTTGATGTCCCATTGCTAGATCACTATAAACTGCCACATTGCAGGCATAGTAGCGATATGACTGAAATTTTTTTGTTAAAGCTGTGTTAAAAATCCAAATCACACAAACACAAACACACAGAAACACACACACTTTCAATGCAATTTTTTCAATTTAAAATTTACCTCTAATATATAAGTAATTGAAATGTGAGAGCTTTTATGCTGTTTAAGATGGTGAAGTAAATTATTAAAAGCCATTTAAGAGCAAGCAGCAGAGAGACCATTACTGGAAAGTTGACAGTCAAAACTGTTGTATTTTCATCAAAATTGGCATCACTGCCATGGCTTGCCTGTCCACCATTTTGATCTCTATACCTTAAAATTTGTTTCAGAAAAAATAAAAAATTCAACTAGCCAGTTATCATCAGCTTATTTCATTTATACAAAATCAAAATCATGATTCTTGCTGCTTGAAATGGCAATTTCTTCCACAAGATGTATATATTTTCATAAACAGTTGGCATCCCTGCTGTCTAAAATGGTAATTTCTCCCACAAGATTATATACATTTTCATAGAAATTGGCATCCTGCTGCCAAAAATGGCAATGTGCCATCAATAGAACAGCATGTCTCTTGCTACATTGTACAATGTGCTGTCAATAGAACAGCATGTCTCTCGCTACAATGTACAGTGTGCTGTCAATAGAAGAGCATGTCTCTTGCTACATTGCACAATGTGCTGTCAGGAGAACAGCATGTCTCTTGCTACATTGCACAATGTGCTGTCAATAGAACAGCATGTCTCTTGCTACATTGTACAATGTGCTGTCAATAGAATAGCATGTCTCTTCTTGGTACAGTGTGCTGTCAGTAAAACAGCATGTCTCTTGCTACATTGCACAATGTGCTGTCAGTAGAACAGCATGTCTCTTGCTACTTGTTTGTAAGGATTAAAGTTACTTTATCTGGTGTTTTAACAATTGTCATTGTGTTGAATTTATAAAAGAACAAATATTCCTGATATTTCTATCAGTAAACACCATTATATGGCTACTTGCAAGGGGTAAAAATTCTTGCACAAATTCATCAGCTGCTGCCAATGTACTTTTGTTCCATCACAGAGTAGGTTATAAAAGTAATAGTTAATAATACATACATTGACTAAAGAAAAGACTAATGTATTTATACTCAATTTTAATTTAAGTTAATTAAAGTGCCCTAGAATGAAGTTAATTGTAATTATCATAGGGTTGACAAAGACACCATGGATAAGGGAAATTATGATCAAAACAATGCCCTAAACCCATTTTTCTTCTTTAACTGCTAATATTGTGTGGTAACTGTAACAATTTTCATGCAAACACTGCAGATTGTATAACACATTTAAAATGTAAATGTCTGTTGTGAGTATGTGCCATTTTATCCAAGTTCTGGCTTAATTACATTTACTGAAACACGTTTTTCATTGATATTAGAAGGGTGGCTAACCTATAGGGGTACTTTTGAACACAGTCTTAGCACTGCCATGGTATTCTGTCCATAAAAAGCAGCAGGCCACTGGTCAAGGGGGTCTTCAAGAGAGGGACCTTTGTATTCATATTTAAAGCTTTCAAATTCAGTATTTAGTGCTTATTGTTTGTTCTGAAGTTTCAGCAAACAACAAATGCTTGTGTGTCAGGTGGCTAGTCCCAGTTTTATGTGCTATAAATAGATTCCACTCAATGTTGGGCTTCAAAATCAGTAATGATTGTCATAACTGTATAGAATATTTGGGATAATGAAATAAATTGAATCCTCAAAAATGAATCTGAGAGTCTGGATTCTGTTTTAGCCTGCAAGTTATTTACTTACTGTGGGAAATTCTGATGTCCACTTATCTATAGGATAAATCTGATAAACTAGTATATGCTGTGACATCATAGAAATTCCAGAAAACCAGTTTTACAAGAGGGGATATTCCCATTGGGTGGAGCTGTGAACTGACCATGCAAATGGTGGTTGTTTACCAGGGACATCTGGAAGCTCTTGTATAGAGATACAGCAGGTGTGTACAAATGTTTTTGTATGGAGATATTGCAGGGACCTCTTGTATGGAGATATGGCAGGGCATCCAATACTCTTGTATGGAGATATGGCAGGGCATCCAATACTCTTGTATGGAGATATGGCAGGGCATCCAATACTCTTGTATGGATATATGGCAGGGACATCCAATATTCCTGTATTGAGTTATGGCAGGGGCATCCAATACTTTTGTATAGAGATATGGCAAGGGCACCCAATACTCTTGTATGTAGTTATGGCAGGGGCATCAAATACTCTTGTATGGAGATATGGCAAGGACATCCAATACTCTTGTATGGAGATATGGCAAGGGCATACATTGCTTTTGTAAGAGATATGGCAAGGGCATCCAAATGACATTGTATGAAGATATGGCAATGGCATCCAAATGATCTTGTAAGTGATATTTCAAGAGCATCCAAATGATCTTGTAAGAGATATGGCAAGGGCATTCAAATGATCTTGTATGAAGATATGGCAGTGGCATCCAAATGATCTTGTATGGAGATGTGGCATTGGCAAAGAAATGTTCTTGTATGGAGATATGGCAGGGGCATCCAATACTCTTGTATGGAGATGTGGCAAGGGCATCCAAATGCTCTTGTATGGAGATAACGGCAAAGGCATCCAAATGATCATGTAAGCAATATTTCAGGGGCATCCAGTACTCTTGTATGAAGATATGGCAGGGGCATCCAAATGTTCTTGTATGGAAGTATGGCAGGGACATCCAAAAACTCTTGTATGGAGATATGGCAGTGGCTTCCAAAAACTCTTGTATGGAGATATGGCAAGGGCATCCAAATGCGCTTACAATGAAATGAAGAGACATCAAAACATACTTGCATTGAAATTAAGTTGAGTCTACCATTGGGCTTGTATTTTCAAAGGGTTCAATATCAGTTTGTTTAATGGCTGATTAGGTGTGATAATCATCAGTATTCCTGTGAGACATACAATTTTGTTGGTAATCTAAATTGTCCTTGTTCACTTTATTCACAGGGCACCAACTTTGTGCGATGTATGAAGCCCAATAGCAAGATGGTTGCCCACCTGTTTGAAGGAGCCTCCATCCTGAGTCAACTAGAATGTGCAGGTCAGGGATTGAGACATTTCTTATTTCAGCCTTTAACTTTGCTTGCCTGTGTAGCACATTTATGCCACTGATTGGAGTTGGTTGTAGATCGTTTAATACCCATGTATAAACAGTATAAACCCTGATTGCCATCGAATAATGCACCAGTATTGACCCAGATCTGCTGGCATGTTATATGACAGAACATCTTGGTCTGTGCTGATAGCAGTTTTAGACTGGCTATAGATGATAAGTTGTCGTAGTTTTACACACCATGTTCTTGTTACGAATCATACCCCACCTCCTATCTTTGAAAGTATTTACCTGGCACAATTACAGATTATCTGAGGATTATTAATTGCTTCAAATGTTACAATTCTCGAACCAAACCTTGTTCAGTCAGTGAAGACTTTTTTAATTTGGAAAAATAAAATCTTCACTGTCAAATGCAGTGTTAAAGAAATGCTATTTTTAGTAGAAAGGTGGCACATCTATACCATATGCAACATGCAAGATACCAACCATTGTTATCTATACCATATGCAACATGCAAGATACCAACCATTGTTACCGGTAAAATTAAAATAAAGGGTACAATACTACCTGATAAAAACAAAATTTGTAAGGTTTGAAGGGATTAAATAATCCTCAACAAGATTGTAACTGTGCAAGGTAAATACTTCAAAAACAATTGTAACTGTGCCAGGTAAACACTTAAAAAATAAACATGAGGTGGTGTACAATTCATAATGGACTGGAGGCTAGTTGACCGGACTATTGGGAGATACAGTAAGCAATAGTAGACACACAAGCTGTATACAGTACACAATTTCCTCATTAGCTCATGGCTGAAGGGGATCAGAAACACGGGCTGTATACAGTACACAATGTTCTCATTAGCTCATGGTTGATGGGGTCAACAACATAAACTGTATACAGTACATAACTTCCTCATTAGCTCATGGCTGATGGGGTCAAAAACACAAGCTGTAGAGAGTACGCAATTTCCTCATTAGCTCATGGCTGATGGGGTCAAAAACACAAGCTGTATAGAGTACACAACTCCCTCATTAGCTCATGGCTGATGGAATAAAAAACAATGTAGCATAAGCAAGAGTGCAAGTTTGCAAGGTAGACTAAATGTGTTGGTAACCATTGGGGGTGGGGGTGGGAGGGAAATACATTCGTGTGAACTGAGGTAATCATTTTTTCATTTCTTTTGAATAGTGACACATTGGTATTACTCGTCTTGAATAGTGACACATTGGTATTACTCGTCTTGAATAGTGACACATTGGTATTACTCCTCTTGAATAGTGACACATTGATATTACTCCTAGTGACACATTGGTATTACTCCTAGTGACACATTGGTATTACTCGTCTTGAATAGTGACACATTGGTATTACTCGCCTTGAATAGTGACACATTGGTATTACTCCTCTTCTTCTTCACCAGATCATGATATGTTGGCATTATATCCATCTCATTTCTAACATTGTTTTGTTCAGCAATGGCTGAGTATGTGTCATACTTATTAGGATGGTAGTTATTGACAGACCAGTTCTGTCTTTGGTACCCCATTATTCTTACTTTTGTATGCTGATTTCTGTATATTTGGTACCCCATTATTCATACTTTGGTATGCTGATTTCTGTACCCCATTTGGTAACCCATTATTCATACTGATACCATTAGTATCATCAATGACATCAGTTGACCGCTTTCCTGGCCTGGCTTTGAAACCAGATATTTTGCAAATCAAAAAGAAAACTCAGCCCACCTTGAACAGTATTGATGTAAACCTAGCTGATCCAAACATGAATCTTCCTGGTACTGGCTATTGTGATCTTACCTGGTATAGCTAGTGCTGGACTTTGTCTCCAGAACTTAACCCAGTACCTGTACCAGCTCATAATTAACTATAATATGGTCAGAATGTAGATAACAAGACACCAGTCAACTAGACTGTAAGTAGGTGAACAATGGTGGCAGAGGTGAAGAGAAAAGATTTAGATAATTAGTAAGGAAAACTAATGTTTGTTGTCATTATTTTGTCCTAAAATGTCAAAGGAATTCAAGGTCCAGGAATCTGGGAAATGGATACACCATTTATTCTCATTGGCCCATACTGACTAAGGGATGTATACGCCCATATTAAGATGCTGTGTGACTTTATGTAAGTTTGTTACTTTTAACGAATGTGTTATATTTTGGGGATGGAATGCCAAGGTTCTAAAAATATTGTAACTAAATTTCTAGATAAGCATGGTTATGGGTTTGCATCTGTGATACACAAATAATATTTTGTGAGTGTGCCACTTTAAACATCAGTGTGTTGTCCCTTACGTATGATTATACAGAAGTCATTACCTTTCCTTGCAGGAATGAATGCTGTGCTGGACCTGATGCAGCAGGGTTTCCCCTCTAGAACTGCATTTTCTGAGCTGTACAGCATGTACAAGAATTACCTTCCTCCTGAACTCTCCCGTCTAGACCCTCGCCTCTTCTGTAAGGTAAGTACATTTTGTCATATCAGAGAGTGATTTTCTCGTGCCTCAAAATTTGTTTGCATAGCTGTAATTTTTAATGAACATTTCATTCAATGCCAGTCATTTGATTTAACACTTTATCACATGCAAGCGTCTTTGGACGCCTCTACTCCATTCTCATGCAAGCGCCTTTTGACACCTCTTCCCGTTTCACATTGGGAGGCACCTTTTGATGCCTCTACACCATTCTCATGGAAGCGCCTTTCGACGCCTGCTATAAACATCATCCATTTTGGGCGGGTTTTCATAGTGCCACCTTCGGGGAAAAAACCCTGTTTGATACTACATTCGTTGGTGTGAATGACCAGTCAGATCATGTGGTTGCTGTTTAAGATCTGGTCAAAATCTGCTATTTACAGTAATTGAGTCATATTCTCCACTCTCCAAAATGGAGGACGCTGATTTCGTTCAGTACTTACTTGAGTTTTGATGATTAGAATCACAACTATGAAAGTTTCAATAACTTAAGTAAAGGCTCTGATATTGATGTAGACAGCAATTGGTTTTTAGAAATTATGGAATTCAGATGATTTAGTGATGTAGATGCAGACAAAGAACTTGTAAATTTCGAGTATGAGAAATGGCAGCTACAGTTGGTCGCGTGACTTCATTGACTTGACGGTGAATGAGTTCTCTCAGGATTTTAAAGCACATCAAAAATTCTTCCATGAAAAATAGTTATACAGCTATAATGATCGGATTTTACTCTTAAATCTTTCTGTACATAATATATGTATACCAAAAATGTAAAATGGTTAAAATTGATGTTAAACGTAACATATACTACACTGCTTAACATTTAAGAGACAGGCCTATGTGTATGGAGTCAGATAGGCAACAGGTGTTCTATTTATAGTGCACTGCACTGGGTAACTTTGCTACATGTATGTTGAAGGGCTAAAAAGCCATGCTCTCTATGAGGTAAAGAGTTAAAGGAGTTAGGAATTGAGTTTAAAATGTTTCATAGGCCATTACATTATGCTTTCAGAAAATTTTAATTCCTAAAGATCGTTAAAAAAACCCAAAGTTACAGCATGTTATGTGTAAAACAAGCAACAGCATGCTATGTGTAATACAAATAAGAGCATGTTATGTGTAATAAAAGTAATATGTTACATATAATAAAAGTAATATCATATTATGTGTAATGCAATTAATAGCAAGTTGTGTGTAATACAAGTAATAGCACATTCTGTGTAATACAAGTAATAGCACATTATGTGCAATACAAGTAATAGCACATGTGTAATACAAGTAATAGCACATTATGTGTAGTACAAGTAAGTGCAAATTATTTGTAATACAGGTAATAGCATATAGTGTAATACAAGTAATAACACGTTATATGTAATACAAGTAATAGCACATTATGTGTAATACTATTATTTTCAGATTCATATATTTGACAACAAAATTTTGCTTTGTTCATGAAGGTTGTTTTTGCATGACCTTGACCCAGTGCTGATTTATTTCTAACAGACCAATTGGCCTATGGAGTTGGTATAGAACAATACAGACCAATTGGCCTACCGAGTTGTTATAGAACAATACAGACCAAATGGCCTACAGAGTTGTTACAGAACAGTACAGACTTCCTTGGCAAAATTGATACAGTTGCTGTAAAACTAGTATTTATGGTCAGAATGCTGAAATTGTACAAAACTAGTATTTATGGTCAGATTGCTAAAATTGTGCAAAACTAGTATTTATGGTCAGAGATGTGAAATTGTACAAAACTAGTATTTATGGTCAGATTGGTCAAATTGTACAAAACTAGTATTTATGGTCATATATGTGAAATTGTACAGAACTGGTATTTATGGTCAAATATGTGATATGGTACAAAACTAGTATTTATGGTCAGATTGGTGATATTATACAAAACTAGTATTTATGGTCAGATATGTGATATACAAAACTAGTATTTATGGTAAGATCTGTAATATTGTACAAAACAGGTATTTATGGTCAGATATGTGAAATTGTACAAAACTAGTATTTATGGTCAGATATGTGAAATTGTATAAAATGAGTATTTATGGTCAGATATGTGAAATTGTACAAAACTGGTATTTATGGTCAGATATGTGATATTATGCAAAACTGGTATTTATGGTCAGATATGTGAAATTGTACAAAACTATTATTTATGGTCAGATCTGTAATATTGTGCAAAACTAGTATTTATGGTCAGATATGTGAAATTGTACAAAACTAGTATTTTTGGTCAGATATGTGAAATTGTACAAAACTAGTATTTATGGTCAGATCTGTAATATTGTACAAAACTAGTATTCATGGTCAGATAATGTGAAATTGTACAAAACTAGTATTTATTGTCAGATATGTGAAATTGTACAAAACTAGTATTCACGGTCAGATATGTGAAATTGTACAAAACTAGTATTTATGGTCAGATCTGTAATATTGTACAAAAAGTGTATTTATGGTCAGATATGTGAAATTGTACAAAACTAGTATTTATGGTCAGATATGTGAAATTGTACAAAACTAGTATTCACGGTCAGATATGTGAAATTGTACAAAACTAGTATTTATGGTCAGATCTGTAATATTGTACAAAAAGTGTATTTATGGTCAGATGTGAAATTGTACAAAGCTAGTATTTATGGTCAGATATGTGATATTGTACAAAACTGGTATTTAAGGTCAGATTGGTGATATTATACAAAACTAGTATTTATGGTCAGATATGTGAAATTGTACAAAGCTAGTATTTATGGTCAGATCTGTAATATTGTACAAAAACTGGTATTTATGGTCAGATATGTGATATTGTACAAAACTAGTGTTTATGGTCAGATATGTGAGATTGTACAAAACTGGCATTTATGGTCAAATCTGTAATATTGTTAAAAACTAGTATTTATGGTCAGATTGCTAAATTGTACAAAACTAGTATTTATGGTCAGATTGATGATATTGTATAAAACTAGTATTTATGGTCAGATATGTGAAATTGTACAAGACTAGTATTTATGGTCAGATATGTAATATTGTATGGTATTTATGGTCAGATATGTGAAATTGTACAAAGCTAGTATTTATGGTCAGATATGTGATATTGTACAAAACTAGTATTTATGGTCAGATTGGTGATATACAAAACTAGTATTGGGGCCCCGAGTGGCCGAGTGGTCTAAAGCGCTGTCCATTACGGATCACTGCCATCTCACCTCTGTCTGCGTGGGTTCGAGTCTCGGATTCGGCCAATGTAGATATGTGAGAAAGCTTGCCAGTAGCTTCTCGTGGGTCGGTGGTTCTTTCCGGGGTTTTCCCGGGTTCTTCCTCCACCATTAATACTGGCCGCCATGTATAGCCTATCATGTGCTGAAAAATGGCGTTAAACCCTACAACAACAACAACAACAAAACTAGTATTTATGGTCAAATATGTGAAATTGTACAAAGCTGGTATTTATGGTCAGATCTGTAATATTGTACAAAACTGGTATTTATGGTCAGATATGTGATATTGTACAAAACTAGTATTTATGGTCAGATATGTGAGATTGTACAAATTGGCATTTATGATCAAATCTGTAATATTGTTCAAAACTAGTATTTATGGTCAGATCTGTAATATTGTACAAAGCTAGTATTTATGGTCAGATCTGTAATATTGTACAAAAACTGGTAGTTATGGTCAGATATGTGATATTGTAGAAAACTAGTATTTATGGTCAGATATGTGAGATTGTACAAAACTGGTATTTATGGTCAAATCTGTAATATTGTTCAAAACTAGTATTTATGGTCAGATTGATGATATTGTATAAAACTAGTATTTATGGTCAGATATGTGAAATTGTACAAAACTAGTATTTATTGTCAGATATGTGAAATTGTACAAAACTAGTATTTATGGTCAGATCTGTAATATTGTACAAAAAGTGTATTTATGGTCAGATATGTGAAATTGTACAAAGCTAGTATTTATGGTCAGATATGTGATATTGTACAAAACTGGTATTTAAGATCAGATTGGTGATATTATACAAAACTAGTATTTATGGTCAGATATGTGAAATTGTACAAAGCTAGTATTTATGGTCAGATCTGTAATATTGTACAAAAACTGGTATTTATGGTCAGATATGTGATATTGTACAAAACTAGTATTTATGGTCAGATATGTGAGATTGTACAAAACTGGCATTTATGGTCAAATCTGTAATATTGTTAAAAACTAGTATTTATGGTCAGATTGCTAAATTGTACAAAACTAGTATTTATGGTCAGATTGATGATATTGTATAAAACTAGTATTTATGGTCAGATATGTGAAATTGTACAAAGCTAGTATTTATGGTCAGATATGTGATATTGTACAAAACTAGTATTTATGGTCAGATTGGTGATATACAAAACTAGTATTTATGGTCAGATATGTGAAATTGTACAAAGCTGGTATTTATGGTCAGATCTGTAATATTGTACAAAACTGGTATTTATGGTCAGATATGTGATATTGTACAAAACTAGTATTTATGGTCAGATATGTGAGATTGTACAAACTGGCATTTATGGTCAAATCTGTAATATTGTTCAAAACTAGTATTTATGGTCAGATCTGTAATATTGTACAAAGCTAGTATTTATGGTCAGATCTGTAATATTGTACAAAAACTGGTAGTTATGGTCAGATATGTGATATTGTACAAAACTAGTATTTATGGTCAGATATGTGAGATTGTACAAAACTGGTATTTATGGTCAAATCTGTAATATTGTTCAAAACTAGTATTTATGGTCAGATTGATGATATTGTATAAAACTAGTATTTATGGTCAGATATGTGAAATTGTACAAAACTAGTATTTATGGTCAGATCTGTAATATTGTACAAAACTAGTATTTATGGTCAGATATGTGAAATTGTACAAAACTAGTATTTATGGTCAGATATGTGAAATTGTACAAAACTAGTATTCATGGTCAGATATGTGAAATTGTACAAAACTAGTATTCATGGTCAAATATGTGAAATTGTACAAAACTAGTATTTATGGTCAGATCTGTAATATTGTACAAAACTAGTATTTATGGTCAGATATGTGAAATTGTACAAAGCTAGTATTTATGGTCAGATATGTGATATTGTACCAAAAGAATTGATGCACAAGTGCAGCTTACAAAAATGTCAATGAAATAGACGTGTTAATGGTTGCCATAGCAACCAAATAGGAAAAAGGTCAGAAAATATTTGTTGAAAAAAATGAAATGTATTGAAGTATAAATATTTGTAAGCTGGATGATTAAAACAAAAATGTTTACTTTCTATGATGTCCATAAATTTCATCATGTTATTTAATTCTTGCTTAATTTCCTTTTTGTTCAATTTGCCAAAAAATTGTCAACACCTTAATACAACTCTTCAGTTATTTATTGTTAAATAACCAATACTACTCATACAGAAAATATTCTTGAAATTACTTTGGTTGCCATGGTGAGCAAAATTTTTGACAAATAAAGAAAGGGTTAAGAAGGATATGAAATGTATTATAAAAAAATATGAAATGTATTACAAATAAATATGTTGGCAGAATTTTGTATGCAAATGAAAACAGCATTCATTCTTCAAAGAACAAAAGGTAATCAAATAAGCCAGCTTCACCATGAAGGTAAGTTATTAATTATTATATATGCTGAAAATGTTTTTGTGTGAAGAGAGTACTGTTTTGGTGTGAAGAGAGTACTGTTTCTTCAATTAAGTCAAATTAAATTGGTATAACAAAACTAATTTAATATTTTCATTTAAAATTTATCGAAAGAAAGATGTCCCATGGATTATTAGCTCTGATGCTCATAAACCATACGAGTTTATGGGATGGATGGTTGTCCTTCCTCTGTCATCCATTGTCTGTCATCCATCCATTAACACAAGTTTGTTAATGCTACTCATCCTCAACTGCTTTAAGGATTGTGATGAAACATTACACACACATTCATCCAAAGGTCTTGTTGGCCCGAAATACAAACGGTGCAGATCAGAGATCCAGTATGACTGGTAGAGCAGTCATCTTGAAAACTTGTTATCACTAGTTCCCCTGAATGGATGGTCATATTAGCATTGGCTTTTCATTGGAAGACTTTTAATGCTGTCTGGTTGGTCCTAAATGAAAAATTTGCCGATCTGACCTCAAATATGACCACCACAACAGTCATCTTAAATTTGTGTCATTAATTCTCTAGAATGGAAAGTCATATAGACATGGGTTTTTACCAGAAGATTTCTAATGATGTCTTAATGGACTTTCAGGAAAATGGCACTGCATGGACAGTCATTATGGTTGCCATGGTGGTCATTTTGAGATTGCTAAATCATCTAAATGAATGGTCATATCAATATGGGGTTTTCACTATGATGACTTGTTGGTTCTAAATCAAAATGGTGTCTATTTAACATCCAGTATGGTCATGGTAGGAGTCATCTTATAGATGTTGTGCTTGCTACAGCTTTTGAATGGAAATTCATATCTCCATGGGGTTTTTACCAGAAGACTTCTCATGGTGTCTTGTTGATGTTAAAAAAAATTGTCCAGATCTAATAAATCTCTCTCTCTCTCTCTCTCTCTCTCTCTCTCTCTCTCTCTCTCTCTTCTCTCTCTCTCTCTCTCTCTCTCTCTCTCTCTCTCGTTTTTTTAAAGGCAATGAGGGAATACACATTTCTGAATCTTAAATGCACAGTGTATCCTCCAGAAAAGGAAAGGCTCTATCCATAGTACTTAATGATAAATAAACCTACTGACAAACTTAAGCTGCCCTCTTTTCAAGCTTTAATTCATTAATTTCTTTACTTGAGGAGATAGCTACATCGGAACACCCATAATTCAACCCATGAAAAGCACATAGTATGCTGTAAAGAAAATCAGTTAATTCTCAGATTTGGTGAAATTTAGACCATTGTTATTGTTACCTCCCCATTCTCAATAAATCCCTATTTGGCTTCATTCTAGCCATGACTATCCCATTCCCACATATTGTGATGAGCAATTTAAGGATGTAAGTGAGACTGTTACATGTAAACTGTCACCATCTTGTTTACATTGCTGTGATTGCCTCTCTTTCCAGTCACTATTCAAAGCTCTGGGATTGAATGACAATGACTTCAAGTTTGGTCTGACCAAGGTGTTTTTCCGACCAGGAAAGTTTGCAGAATTTGACCAGATCATGAAGAGTGACCCTGAGAACCTTGCTGCCCTAGTGGCCAAGGTCAAACGCTGGCTGTTGTGTTCACGCTGGAAGAAGGCTCAATGGTGTTCCTTGTCTGTCATTAAGTGTATGTACACATCTGTTACTTTTGACCATTGAGACAACTTTTCTTTTTAATTTTACTATTACAGGACTTGAAATGTATTTTCATTGTCACCTAATTTACCCCATATTGAGCCCTTGGAGTAATTAGCTTTGTGACAGGTATGTGTTCATCTGAACATTACTGACAGATGTTTTCTGTTAGCATTAGTAATACATTTAACATGAACACTCAGATAAAATATCACCAATATTAGACATTGCAGGATTCCATGATATGAATGTCGAATGTTACTGTCTTGCATACATAGTCATGGCACCATGTGAAAAAGGTACATTGATCTCACTTGTATACATAGTCATGGCACCATGTGAAAAAGGTACATTGATCTCACTTGTATACATAGTCATGGCACCATGTGAAAAAGGTACATTGATCTCACTTGTATACATAATCATGGCACCATGTGAAAAAGGTACATTGATCTCACTTGCATACATAGTCATGGCACCATGTGAAAAAGGTACATTGATCTCACTTGTATACATAGTCATGGCACCATGTGAGAAAGGTACATTGATCTCAATTGTGGTAGATTAATGTACATCATTCAGAATACAAAGGCAGTATGCATGTGCAGTTAATCCTTGTTCAAGTATGTAATGGTTTTAAGTTAATCCTTGTTCAAGTATGTAATGGTTTTAAGTTAATCCTTGTTCAAGTATGTAATGGTTTTAAGTTAATCCTTGTTCAAGTATGTAATGGTTTTGAAGTTAATCCTTGTTCAAGTATGTAATGGTTTTAAGTTAATCCTTGTTCAAGTATGTAATGGTTTTAAAGTTAATCCTTGTTCAAGTATGTAATGGTTTTAAAGTTAATCCTTGTTCAAGTATGTTCTGGTTGAAAGTTAATCCTTGTTCAAGTATGTAATGGTTTTAAGAAGTTATTCTGCCTGATGATAAAAATATAGCTGCTGTTATCACCATTAATATTATAAAGTTCTGGAAACTGCTGCTGCTGTTGTTGTTATTATTATTATTATTATTATTATTATTAATATTGTTACCTTCAACACATACAAGTATTTGCATTATCATAATGTGCATTCACAGTATAAAGATGGTGCTGTACAACATGCTTGTATTGTGTACAAAGTAGAGGCTATTTATTAGTTCATCCTTCTGCCCAAACTCAACAATGTTGAACCTAAATTAGAATAAACCCAATACAATGTTAATAAAAATAATAATATTAACAATAAGACGACCTATTTTGTGCTATAAATATGTGTGGATTTTATTTTCAGTGAAGAATAAGATCCTGTATCGCAAAACGATGTTGGTCAACATACAAAAGACCATTCGCATGTGGAGATGTGTACGCAGATTCAGGCCCAAGTAAGATTAATTATACTCCTTAATTTACAATGTTTAAAATTTCATAAAATGAGAATAATTTTCTTCCTTTTTTCCTTCTCAGCAAAGTAATCTCAGCTGTAAATAGAACGGTTTATTTTTTACAGTCATACAGATTTTTAAATTACAGTGAGGACACAGAATTCATAGATTTTTAAAATGTTGTGAAGACACAGAATGCATAGATTTTTAAAATGTAGTGAGGAGACAGGATTCATAGAGTTTTAAAATGTGTAAACACAGAATGCATATATATTAACCCTTTACCTCATGCAAGTGCCTTTGGAAGCCTCTACTCCATTCGCATGGATGCGCCTTTGGATGCCTCTACCCGATTCACATGGAAGTGCCTTTTGATGCCTCTACACCATTCTCATAGAAGCACCTTTCGATGCCTGCTGTAAACATCAGCCATTTTGAGCGAGTTTTCGTAGCGCCACCTTCAGGAAAAACCCCCTATTAGATACTACATTCATTGGTGTGAATGGCCATTATGTCAGATCACGTGGTTACTGTTTATGCTCTGGTCAAAATCTGCTATTTAAAGTAACTGGGTCATATTCTCCACTCTCCAGAATGGAAGTCATGGATTTAGTTCAGTACTTACTTGAGTTTTCACGATTAGAATCACAACTATGAAAGCTTCAATAACTTAGGTAAAGGCTCTGATATTGATGTGGACAGCAATTAGTCTTTATAAATTATCAAATCCAGATGATTTAGTGATGTAGACGCAGACAAAGAACTTGTAAATTTCGAGTATGAGAAATGGCATCTACGGTTGGTCACGCGACTCCACTGACTTGACGAAGAACAAGTTCTCTCAAGATTTTAAAGCACATAAAAAATCTTCCATGACAAGTAATTATACAGATATAACGATCAGATTTTACTTTTAATTCATTTCATACATAATATATGTATACCAAAAATGTAAAATGGTTAAAATTGCTGTTAAACGTAACATACACTATATTGCTTAACAGTTAACAGCAGACCTGCCAACTCTTCCAATTTTTCCGTAAGTCTACGAAATTACCCTTAAAATACGGACTTATGGCATACAAGCAAAAACTACGGAAAAATGATCGTTGCCGAAAAATCCGGATATTTGGTTCATCCGTGTTTGGTATATATCCAGGTTTCATATTAGAATTATTAAAATTAGTCAGGGAACCAGACTAACTTTACAGCAGCACCCCAGACATTTTAAACTGCACCTATTTGTTCATGCAAAGCATCTGCAAACTGTTGATTATAGAATTTTTTAAAAATGGTGTCCAGAAAGAGATACATGTTTAAGACGAAGGGGAAAATAAGCTTCTAAAAATGTGTTAATAATCAACACAGAAGAATAAAAAGGAGTATTCAGATGCTTGTGAATATAAGCTGGAAAGGACACAATTACGTTTATTGGACATCACGTGCCAGTTTGAGTATGCCTTGTGGCGGGAGATATAATTGCTGTCGTCATGTGAAATGGAAAAAGAATTTCCAAGAATTACCTCAAGTTGAGAGATAGCAACAAGCCATTGAGTTGCATAGGGTTTGGAACTAAAGTTTGTGCAGCTGTACTAGTGGTAAATAAAGTCTGCACGTACTTTGCAAACTTTTCAGTTGAACATAATGTTTATTGTCACTGCATTGAACTTTTATTTACATTTTCCAGCTTTACAATAGCAGTTATTGATATTTTGTTGCACCTTACTGATCAATCTTATGGAGAAAAATCAACTGCCCTACTGAGACGGACTCATCAGGGTTGGCAGGTCTGTAACAGGCAGGTCTATGTGTATTGAGTCGAATAGGTAACAGGTATGCTATTTATAGCGCACTGCACTGGGTAACTTTGCAACATGTATATCAAAGGGCTAAAAAGCCATATACTCTATGAGGTAAAGGGTTAAAATGTGGTGAGAACATAGAATTCATAGATTTTTAAAATGTAGTGAGGACACAGAATTCATAGATTTTTCAAACGTATTGGGGACACAATGCATAGATTTTTAAAATGTATTGAGAAGACAGGATTCATGGATTTTGTAAAAGGTATTGAAGAGAGAGAATTCACAATAGTTGTTTGTGGTAAGATTTTGCTGCAGTGTAAAGTACTTATTACATGTGTCTCATAGCCATGAAAATGTTTTGTAACTAAATTTATGTACATAAAATCATGTTTGACCATGCATTTTGAATATGAGCTGAAGTCAGTTCATATTGCAGTAGCATATATATTAGGTACAGATAAGTTCTCTGCAACATCTAAAACAGCACTTCATCGTTTCTGTGGATTGCTTTCCCATTTCCCATCTAAAACAGCACTTAATCATGTCTGTGGATTGCTTTCCCATTTCCCATCTAAAACAGCACTTAATTGTGTCTGTGGATTGCTTTCCCATTTCTCATCTGAAACGGCACTTAATTGTGTCTGTGGATTGCTTTCCCATTTCCCATCTAAAATGGCATTTAATCGTATCTGTGGATTGCTTTCCCATTTCCCATCTGAAACAGCACTTAATTGTGTCTTTGGATTGCTTTCTCATTTCCCATCTAAAACAGCACTTAATTGTGTCTGTGGATTGGTTTCACAATTCCCATCTAAATCAGCACTTAATTTTGTCTGTGGATTGGTTTCCCATTTCCCATCTAAAACAGCTCTTAATTGTGTCTGTGGATTGGTTTCACATTTCCCATCTAAAACAGCACTTAATCATGTCTGTGGATTGCTTTCCCATTTCTTTTAATGATGCATGGCATAAAATGAATTTTGTCTCACCTGCAAAGCAGAGATGACATGTAGCAAATGTGTTTATTGTTGATGTGGCTTCATCTTTAAGATATCTGTTTTTGAATGTCATACATGGAGATTTTCATCATATACAAAGAAGGTATACCTTAAAACAGTTAGGAAGTAAGACACGGGGGGGGGGGGGGCATGGAACCCAATTAGAAAAGCTGAAGTGAGTTAACTTTATGTAAAAATTTTATCTTTCTTTGCAGGTACCAGACGATAGCAAAGGTGAAGGCCTCCCAGGGTCAGCTGAACATGATGGCAGATATTGTCAAGCAGCTAAAGACTGACAAGGAGAAGGCCACAAAGCAGGTTGAGAGTATAGAAAAGGCCTTTGAGGACCTTATCAGCAAGATCAAGGTAAGATGCCTCAGTATCTTGGATACTTGTTACACTCCCATATTCTAAAAGTCCATGAGAATCCGGTTCATTTTGTGCCCCTGCCAATGCACTTATGTGTGTATCCTTCTGTCTGTATTGTGTCAATCTGTCCTTGTGTATCCTTCTGTCTGTATTTTGTCTGTCTGTCTGTCCTTGTGTATCCTTCTGTCTGTATTTTGTCTGTCTGTCCTTGTGTATCCTTATGTCTGTATTTTGTCTGTCTGTCCTTGGGTATCCTTTTGTCTGTATTTTGTCTGTCTGTCCATGTGTATCCTTCTGTCTGTATTTTGTCTGTCTGTCCTTGTGTATCCATATGTCTGTATTTTGTCTGTCTGTCCTTGTGTATCCTTACATCTGTATTTTGTCTGTTTGTCCTTGTGTATACTTCTGTCTGTATTTTGTCTGTCTGTCCTTGTGTATCCTTCTGTCTGTAGTTTGTCTGTCTGTCCTTGTGTATCCTTCTGTCTGTATTGTGTCAGTCTGTCCTTGTGATTCCTTCTGTCTGTATTTTGTTTGTCTGTCCTTGTGTATCCTTATGTCTGTATTTTGTCTGTCTGTCCTTGTGTATCCTTCTGCCTGTAGTTTGTCTGTCTGTCCTTGTGTATCCTTCTGTCTGTATTGTGTCAGTCTGTCCTTGTGTATCCTTCTGTCTGTATTTTGTCTGTCTGTCCTTGTGTATCCTTCTGTCTGTATTTTGTTTGTCTGTCCTTGTGTATCCTTCTGTCTGTATTTTGTCTGTCTGTCCTTGTGTATCCTTCTGTCTGTATTTTGTCTGTCTGTCCTTGTGTATCCTTATGTCTGTATTTTGTCTGTCTGTCCTTGGGTATCCTTTTGTCTGTATTTTGTCTGTCTGTCCATGTGTATCCTTGGCCTGGCACCTATTGTGACAATACTTGCAGTGTAGTTGTGTGGGATGAAGGTGTGTTGCAAACATAAATTAGGTCACTGTAGAATCCTTTTATGCTGTATTCAGGATTCATTACAAATTGTATCTGTGCTTGATTCGAGTACCTTTTTACCTTGTACCACCAAACTTGAGATATGGTACATGTGTGTGTGTGTGTGTGTGTGTGTGTGTGTGTGTGTGTGTGTGTGTGTGTGTGTGTGTGTGTGTGTGTGTGTGTGTGTGTGTGTGTGTGTGTTGAACACCAAATTTAAATGTGGCTATTGTGTAAGCTCCAATGTACCACCAATTCTTGTTCTATAATTAGCAATGTATATAATGTTATATGCGTAATATGCATACATAAATATAGATGTATTATGTTCACAACACACCTTCATCCCATTGAGACATACATACATATACATACATACATACATACATACATACATACATACGTACATATGTGCAGGTTCATATATCTATTATATGACACTAACATCAAAAGGTATGTTTAATTCATGCTATGTACCCTGTATCTTTATGTCAGTAAACAAAATAGATAGGTAGAAGATAGATCAGCCAGCAGAGAAAGTCGATATTTTACATTACCATTTACTTTATCCCCCGTACATCATATGATGTCATCCTTTATTTTGATATAATCAGACGACAGAGATGAGCCGAGAGGAGATGGACAGCTGCAACACCCAACTAGTGAACCAGATGAATCAGGCACTGACAGGCCTGCAAAAGATGCTTGAGCAACAGAAGGACAAGGAGGAACAGGAACGAGTCAGAAAAATTCAGGTAATTTTATTTCATTTGCAATCTGATTTCATTAACCTTAAATGACATTGGTTCAGCTTCGCTTATGTGTTAACTATTCTGCTAGAGAAGTCACTCAGATTAAGATGGTAGTATACCACACTTCCACAAATTGATGACTGTGAGGACTGTTCACACCTCCACAAATTGATGACTGTGAGGACTGTTCACACTTTCATCAAATCAGTGATTCTGAGGACTGTTCCCACTTCCACAAATTGATGACTATGAGGACTGTTCATACATCCCAGGATTGATAACTGAGTACTGTTAATACACAAGTGGACATTGAATTTGCTGTAGGATCCCCATCTTACAATTTCTTGCCTACGAATAATAAAGCACCAAACTATTAAGAAAAGCAGACCTTGATATAAGCATAGTTGGTGAATATGGTGTCCAACTTTTTGTGGTTTAAGTTTTGTTCAGAGTTGTTTTTTCTTTTTATAGAAGACAATTTTTCTGTTTGTATCAGTTTATCATCATCATCATTGTTATTATGATGATGATCATCATCAGACTTATAAGGGGGACATAGGGATCACGCTGGGCTTTGACAGTGTTGCAAATTGCAATTTGTTTTCCTTTTTGGTGACAATATGTACCATCTAATGATTTTTTGGGGTGACAATATATACCATCTATCGATTTTTTGGGTGACAATATATACCATCTAGTGATTTTTTGGGTGATATACCATCTGGCGATTTTTTGGGTGACAATATATACTATCTAGCAATATTTTGGGTGACAGTATATACCATCTAGTGATATTTTGGGTGACATTATATACACCACTCCCTCAATAACTCGTGCCCTGATAACTCGCAAACCCAATTATAACGTGGGGTCAGGTGTGGATCCCAATTTTTAAACCAGACAATACTAAAAATTTGATCCCTACTGGTTGAACTTGAAGAAAATCGTGATCGAAATTGGTAACGGAAACTTGATATATCGCTCGTTTTATCATCGAAAACGGTAGATAGGACCTGGAAATTTAATCAACATTATGAA
This sequence comes from Megalonaias nervosa, assembly GCA_016617855.1. Lineage (NCBI taxonomy): Eukaryota > Metazoa > Mollusca > Bivalvia > Unionida > Unionidae > Megalonaias > Megalonaias nervosa. Next base: position 78,014 of record JAECUM010092857.1, on the reverse strand, counting down.
ATAATGACTTTTAATAAGAAGTCATATAATTTATTACATTTTCTTTTCAAACGACATTCTTAGTAAACCGCAATTAACAATATTCAAGGACATTTTGATCAATGAAAATGTCACTTATGCCAAGTGGAGGCAGTACTTTAATAAATAAATACCAATTAAATAAACTTTTTTATCAATTGAAATTTGTGTTCTAGTTCTATCTTTTAGTTCCTTTTAAGTGTAATCATCATAAATGCAATGTGTCCTCTTGTAATTAAACATAAAATGTGTCAATCTACTGTAACAGCTATGTCCGCAAGCATTTTGCTGAGAACCTAATTAAGTGCCCACCGTGTTTTGATATCGGACTAGCGGAAGCATCTGTTGTATTGTTGCACTAAATAAAAAGAGGGCCTCCTTTTCTATTATCACGGTAATTACATCTTCTGAATCAAATAAAGCAGGTGGAATTGAATAAAAAGTCAAAAGGCATACAAATCCTACAAGCTTAAGAACCAGCGGCACCTGTCGTATGCCGGGTAACTCATTTCATTTGATGAATCGAACACTGTGATACATTTTATTTGTGCATATCTCATTGCACTACCTTAGAAATTACCTACTCAATCATAAATGAGATTAAAGATAGCAAGGCAACCAAGCGAAATGAGTACTTTGTAAAATAACGAGCTTTGTTTCACAGATACGGACAGTTGTGGGAAAAACGAGTTTCAGAGAATTATTGAATTCGCATGTAGAGATATCCTCAAGCATGATAAGAAGTTTCACTATTACTTTTGCAGTGAAATCACAGCATCAATATTTTACTAATTGAAAAATACAAAAATTGAGTTTCGACGTAGACGAGTGTCTGACAAAATAAATGTTACCTGTTTTTGATAAAAAGGAATCTTGTTTGTAGTGTATCAACAGTTAGTCTGGTTCCCTGCTTCGCAGACTCCTAGTTTTGTGAAATACTATTATACAACACTCTGGGAACCAGACTAATAAACAAAACAAAAAGCTGTGATGTAATGCACGAATGTTTTCACATACCATGTTTGGTTGTTGAAATTAGTTGCAATCATGTTATCAATCTTTCAGATGTTGGACATTTTGAAAATAAATGTGATATATAGATGATAACGAACAACTTCATCAGAAAAAGCACTTTATTGATAATTTTTCTTGACTCCATTATAAAACGAGGATACAGTCATTAAGCAGCCCAGTCCCCCCCCCCAACCCTGCGGTTTTCTGGATGTCTAGCGGGGTTTTTGGAGGTCCCTCGGTAACTCTTGCCCTCGCTTATAGTGTGGTCTGTGATTTTGGACCCCGATGTTATCGAGGGAGAGGTGTACTATCTAGCGATATTTTGGGTGACAATATATACCATCTAGCGATTTTTTGGGTGATATACCATCTAGCGATTTTTGGGGTGACAATATATACCATCTAGCGATATTTTGGGTGACAATAGATACCATCTAGTGATTTTTTGGGTGACAACATTTTTGGCTGTTAAAATTGTATATGCAGTCTTGGGACTGGAGTGGAGAAATTCAAAGGCACAATGATAGGAAGCCGCAAACTTGGATTTAAAAATGCACTGGAATCTGTGGTTACATAAACAAATCCTTTTTTAATATTGACAAACCACCCTAACAGTGCATTGTTATATCATAATCTGCTTCATGCTGATGTCTGGCCTTAGTACCCTGTGCTATAATATAACGAAAATAGCCATGCTACCTGACTAGCTACAATCGACCACCTCTGAAAGTTGGAATGGGAATGACTACAATCGATCAGATGATGGCAATATTTTTTTCTTTTTGAAAAATATACCAGAAATAATATAGTTTTGCTGAAACTTCAAAGAAGACTGATTACCATTGAAACACTGATCATTCTGTATATATCCTAAGAAAATGGAAAAAAATTAATTCTATCTCAGTCAGTGTTCTACAATTATTTGATGTTGCCACAGCAATAAAAAACGGGCATTTGTTTGGTCCTTCAAAGAGGCCCTATAGCTGTGCCTTCAGTAACACATGTACCTTCATCAAAGTGAGCCGAAGACCTTTGATCAAAGGAAGTCAGCAATAAACTTAAATAAAAGCATTTTCTCATTTTTCATAGTGATTGGAACATATTTATTGTGCCATGAAAGTTTCCTGTTTGTAACAAAAAAGTAATGCTTATGATCGCTACCAATGATGGTGTAAAACCCAAATTTAAGTTCCAATATTTTGAAACAGCAGATATCTGGCCGTCAGATGAAATGAAGGTGGGACATCTTGCAAGAATATTTGTTAAACTTTTTAATTTGTTCACATGTTTTCATTTCCCAATGAATAGCATTATCCCCTTGGTAGCCTCAGCATCATGGTAGTTGTCTCTGGCTGACCAAAATCTAGGCCAGTTTAAGTATATGCACATGTAGCATATAAACAACTATACAGTCACGTGCTACTAGCATAATGAATATCAGAGTGAATTGTTTCCTGAAATGTGTTTGTTGACAGTGGGATGTAGATTAAATGGGGACTTCCATTTTATATATATATATATGTACATGATAGTTGTATTTTTTCAAGGGATTTGACTGATAAATGAATTTTCTAACATATGATCTAATACTCAAATTCATGGATTTTTCATATACATGTACATTATTTTACACATTGTGGAGTGTACTACACAAGTGTAAGTTGTCGATATACAAGTGTATTCAGACTAGTTGTCTTCATTTGATCAAAATTTTCATTTTTTTTCTCTCTGTAAATCCAGTCACTGACAACAGGTCACCTAAAAATGTCACTTGTATGTGAAGTTTCAATTATTTTCAGTCTCTCCCCACCCCACCCACCCCATCTAAACATCGGCTTATGTCAACAATATTACCTTGGTCTCCGAGGATGTTGAGATAAACAGATAGTACTGTATTATGAAAATGGCGACAAATATTGAGGTTAACCATTTTTTGGGTGACAACTTTTTAAAGCCAGCGCCAACCCTGGGGCATTATAATATCTCTTGAATGTTGAATTCAGTAATTAATATGACAGTTTTCATGTACATCTAATATCACAAGGTAAAATCTTCATCTTTGTTTTAGTGCTTTTTATTTTTTCCCTCTCTGTTGAGGGGTGTGTAAGACATTGTTCCTGTATTTGTTATTCAGGAAGAGATGGAGAGGGAAAAGAAGAGAAAAGAAGAGGAAGAGAGGAAGAGGAAGCAGGAGGAGGAGGAACGAAGATTGTAAGTATAGCTTTGATTGATTGAATTTGATAAACAAGACTTTACATTTTTTTTATGATGGAATTGATGTACAAAAATTGACAAGTTCTTTAAATATTTAAAGTGCAGTTGATGTTTTACAAAAAAAAGTTTTGTAGAATATAATATAGATGATGTCATTGTTTATATTTCCACCAATAGCTTGTTCTGTTGAAATATTTCCATAGACAGGAAGGAGTAGGTGTGTATCCATCTCTTAACACAGTGAAACTTCATGCATATCCCAAAAACAAGTTACCTAAACTCTTCATGGGTCACGATAGAATTTTACTTTTAAAAAATACAGTGAAACCCTGCCATAACATGCTTCATTATAACATAAATAGCATGTTCATGGCATGGTCATGGCACATCTTCTGAAATTTAACAGCAGTTTCCAAGGATGAGTGACAATCTTGGGAGTATTCTGTGATGCAGTGAACGACACCACCAAACTATATCTGTGTCAAACAAAGAGTGCAACAAGAAACTGAATTCGAAGCAAAGCAGTGGTAGTCTTTGAGTCCAGGAGAAGAGGTTCCAGACTCCAAGGTGATTTAACAGCATATGGCATCTTGGCATCTTGGCAAGATCCATTTAACAGCATATGGCATCTTGGCAAGATCCATTTAACAGCATATGGCATCTTGGCAGGATCCAGAAGAAACAGTGGGTGAGCAAAGGCAGGCTGATATCAAAGACAGAAGAAACCTTTGCAAAAGGTTGTAACAGGGGCACATTGGCTAATTTTGTCAACCTACAGAGGCTGTTTTCATGATCATCTGGCAATATGGAAGATTTGGCAGGTTGGATTTGTTGTGAGACTACAAGAAGACGCTAGGTCAGTGGAGAAAACACTACTTCCAGTCACTAAAATACCACCAAGTTAGCCACATCAGCACATTGCAGACCTGCCAACTCTTACAGTTTGACTGCAAATCTTAAGGAAATGACCTTCAAAGTACTTGGATTTGAATGGAATCTAATAGAGAAATTATGCAATTGTGCTTCTGTGTGCATACTTATGAAGGAATGATTATTGTGGATTCATTGAGTTTCCATACACATGCTATTTACGCTATTCAGTTGCCAATTTTCTTAGATGTTTACATGTATCTATCAATGCATGGTTCCCTGGCCCCCCCCCCCCTTGATATTGAACATGTAATTAGTGTTTAATTACTTCAAATTCAGTAGGCATCATTTAGCTTGGTAACTGCATCACTGATGCCTGTAGTTTTGTGCTCTCCATTCCTTTTCTCCTCTTGCATAGCTAGGAAGATACACATGTACTATTTTCTGTAACAAATCGACTATGCACCAGATGTTACAAACCATGATGGGTCTTTGTCTACCTCACCATTGTGTTATAGCGGGGGGTTTTGCTGTTCTTTGTGGACCCTCACCATTGTGTTATAGTGGAGGTTTTGCTGTACTTTTACATATTGTTTTAAGATGTTGTTGATTAAAATTCCATCCAGAAAATTATAATGGGTGCATAACTGATAATGACAAGATTTCTCACCGTATAAGCACACCAGTAAAGGACTACATTCAGTAACTGCCATTTGTATCCCAGTTTGTATGAAAATTTCAAGACGGCTTGTGTGATTGTGTTATTTAACATACAAAATCAGATATGTGCTGATATATTGGAAATTGCTGACCATAGGCTGAGTTCATCAACTTCTAACTCAAAGTTCAGTACTGTAAATTTTCTATTTGTTGGTGGGGGAGTACTAGATTTATTTGATTGCTTGACTGCGACAAACCTTGGATTGAAAGACCCAACAAACAGTTATCTTTCAGTAATGTTATTAACACCCAAAACCACAAATAGACATACTGGGAAAATTTCATTTTTTATTAAACCACAAAAATAATTTAAAGTGTTGATGCATGCTTGCTTTACAAAGAAGTTTTTATATTTTGTGTATTTATTATGGACAAACTTCTGTTCAAAAGATCTTTACAGAGTAAGGTTGCACTGGTGTCTAAAAGGTTAAAAATTTTTACCACATAGTATAGTTGCTGTTGTATCCAATCCAGCTGGAAGTCAGTGTTAGAGAACCACTTCAAGTTAAACTTATAAGCGGCAGTTGTTTGCCATGTGTTTATTTTATTCCTTGCAGTGTTGTATTTGAAAAATACAAAGAAGCCGAAAATTAAAATCAAGTTTTATTCAACATTTTCTTTCTCTCTCTCTCTCTCTCTCTCTCTCTCTTTTTTTGACATGTGGCTTCATTTTTTGGGGACAGAGGTAATGGCAGGAGTTTGAAAAGAAGTGAGAGACATTCATTCTTTTATGTCATATTTTGTTCCAAACAAAAAGGAAATATGTGCCTTTCCTATTGTAATGGTTTTAAAGTTAGGGTAGGTAGGTAGATTTTTTAAAAAACAAAACAAAAAAAAACCCTGTATGTATTATAATCATCAGTATATATAATATATCAAGCACTTTAAGTACTGTACTAAGCCAGTTCAGTTAGATGCACAAATCAATTTCAGGAAGTTTTCCTTGTTTCAATTTTGAAATGTTTTTTTTTGTATTTACCCCAGGGGGAAAAAATTGCTAGGGTTGGCAATCATAAACAGGGACGGTCAGTAGACCAGAAAGACATATTGCTTTTGTTGTTTGGCCTAACTGTAAGAAAGGTGTTTAGGCATCTGATTAGTTTTCAAATGAACATAGTGAACACATTAGCTTTCAGTGAGACCTCAGGTTCAGTAGGGATAGTTAACTTTGTATTTTAAAGTGGTTGCCTTCCTCACAAGAAAATCTGGTTGATTCCCACTTCAGAGGCATTTTTTTTTTTTTTTAACATTTTCATCTGTTGTGTTCAAATTTATATTCAGCTTTTAATTTTGCAATGAAACTTGAACCATATTTTGAAAGTTGACTTGTAAGTTGGCAATATTCATCATTGACTCCTAGGAATAAAAGTTTGTTTCCTTTTTTTTCATCCAATCTTGAACATATTTTAAGCTTTGTGTGTTGTAATTCAGCTTCTTGGCATAAAATTAAGACAAATGTATCATTTTTAATTAGTGAATAAAATAAGAATAGGAAATACTTAAAAATGTTGAAAAATTTGAAAGTCTTGTTTCATTTCTGACATATCTGCAAAAAATATAAAACCTTCACTTGAGTTGAACAAATTTTGGAGGGATTCATTGTTTGCCAGTGAGTATATTTAACATTTTCTATTTCAGAAAAGCAGAGATGGAAACAAAAAGGAAAAAGGAAGAAGAAGAAGCAAAGAAGAGAGAGGCAGAAGAAAAGAAACAAAGAGTGAGTATAGGCAAATACAGACTTGTTCCAGCAGGTGAAGAATGGCTGCTGTGTTGACTGGACCATGTTAAGGCTAATGATGTAGTTGATGGCCATTGGGTTGACTGGGCTATGTTAAGGCTAATGAAATAGTTGATGGCTGCAGTGTGGACTTGGGCTGTGTTAAGGCTAATGAAATAGTTGATGGCCATTGTGTTGACTAGGCTATGTTAAGGCTAACAAAATAGTTGATGGCTGCAGTGTGGACTTGGGCTGTGTTAAGGCTAATGAAATAGTTGATGGCCATGGTGTTGACTGGCCCATGTTAAGGCTAATGAAATCGTTGATGATTGCAGTGTTGACTGGGCCATGTTAAGCCTAATGAAATCGTTGATAGCTGCAGTATTGACTGGACCATGTTGAGGCTAATGAAATAATTGATTGCTGTGGTGTTGACTGGGCCATTTTAAGTCTAATGAAATAGTTGGTGGCTGCAGTGTGGACTGGCCCATGTTAAGGCTGATGAAATAGTTGATGGCCGCAGTTTTGACTGGGCCATGTTAAGGGTGATGAAATAGTTAATGGCCGAAGGGGTTGACTGGGCCATGTTGAAGCTAATAAAATAGTTGATGGCCGCAGTTTTGACTGGGCCATGTTAAGGCTGATGAAATAGTTAATGGCTGAAGGGGTTGACTGGGCCATGTTGAAGCTAATAAAATAGTTGATGGCTGCAGTGTGGACTGGGCCATGTTAAGGCTGATGAAATAATTGATGGCTGCTAACAGTAAACAAAGAGCCTTGTCTTGTGATTGTTGAAAGAAGTTGGATCAGTGTTAGCTAAGGTTTCTTTAAGTGATATTGATGGTGGGAAAATTAACATAAACTCACATACCAGTTATGGTTATTGAAAGTAAAAGTCTTAATATAGTATGTTTCTGGCTGTGTTAAAATCTTAAAATAGTATGTTTCTGGCCCTGTGAAAATCCTAAAATTGTACATTTCTGGCCCTGTTAAAAGCTGAAACTAGATTGTTTCTAGTCCTGTTAAAATCTTAAACTGGTATGTTCTGGACCTGTTAAAATTTTAGACTGGTATGTTTATGGCACTATTAAAATCTTAAAATGGTATGTTTCTAACCCTGTTATAATTTTAAACTGGTATATTTCTTGCACTGGTAAAATTTTAAAATGGCGTGTTTCTTGCCCTGTTAATATCTTATAATGGTGTGTTTCTGGCCCTGTTAATATCTTAAAATGGTGTGTTTCTGGTGCAGTTAAAATGTTAAAATGGTATGTTTCTGGCCCTGTTAAAATCTTAAAATGGTAAGTTTCTGGCTGGGCCCCTGAGTGGCCAAGTGGTCTAAAGCTCACCTTTACAGATCACTGACATTTCACCTCTGTCTGCGTGAGTTCAAGTCTCAGGTTCGGCCAATGTGGGTATGTAAGAAAGCTTGCCAGTAGCTTCTCATGGGTCAGTGGTTCTTTCCGGGGTTTTCTCAGGTTCTTCCTCCACCATTTATACTGGCCACCATGTATAGTCTATCTTGTGCTGAAAAATGGCATTAAACCCTATAACAACATCAACAACGTTTCTGGCACTGTTAAAATTTTAAAATGGTATGTTTCTGATGCTATTAAAATCACTCAGACAAGTAGAACATTGCTTGTCGAATACAGCATTATTTTTTTATTTAGTTAAAATCTCTGAATGACCATGCAGGTAACACCAGATGCAAAACCACTTGGATCTGACAACTCTGCTGAAAATGTTTGTGCATTTGAACTTTGCTCTTAAGTCCCAAGCCTCAGTATAATTAAGGACCATAGTTTTAAAGTCCCAAGCATGAGTATAATTAAGGACCGTTGTTCTAAAGTCCCAAACAGCAGTATAATTAAGGACCATAGTTCTAAAGTTCCCAGTCGTCAGTATAATTAGGAACTTGACTCTAAAGTCCCAGTCTTCAGTATAATTGGGAATTTGGCTCTAAAGTCCGAGTCATCAGTATAATTAGGAATTTGGCTCTAAAGTCCCAGTCATCAGTATAATTAGGAATTTGGCTCTAAAGTTCCAGTCATCAGTATAATTAGAAACTTGGCTCTAAGGTCTCAGTCATCAGTATAATTAGAAACTTGAGTCTAAAGTCCCAGTCATCAGTATAATTAGAAACTTGGCTCTAAAGTCCCAGTCATCAGTATAATTAAGAACTTACAGACCAACGTAACCTCATCTAGATCATTTAGTAAAAATGCTTTGAAGTCTCCTGGCAAGAATTAATTATCTAATGTGGGAATGAATTTAGAATATTTTTGCTTAAACCTGAAAAACTCATGAGTTGGAAACTCAGACAAATAAGACTGCAAACTACCAAACTAATGTTGATTAAGTTTCTGTACCTCTACCCACATGCAAACTCCCAAACTAATGTTGATTAAGTTTCTGTACCTCTACCCACATGCAAACTACCAAACTAATGTTGATTAAGTTTCTATACCTCTACCCACATGCAGATTCCCAAACTATTGTTGATTAAGTTTCTGTACCTCTACTCACATGCAGATTCCCAAACTAATGTTGATTCAGTTTCTGTACCTCTACCCACATGCAAACTCCCAAATTATTGTTGATTAAGTTTCTGTACCTCTACCCACATGAAAATTCCCAAACTATTGTTGATTAAGTTTCTGTACCTCTATCCACATGCAAACTCCCAAACTATTGTTGATGAAGTTTCTGTACCTCTACCCACATGCAAACTCCCAAACTAATGTTGATTAAGTTTCTGTACCTCTACCCACATGCAGATTCCCAAACTATTGTTGATTAAATTTCTGTACCTCTACCCACATGCAAACTCCCAAACTATTGTTGATTAAGTTTCTGTACCTCTACCCACATGCAAACTCCCAAACTATTGTTGATTAAGTTTCTGTACCTCTACCCACATGCAAACTCCCAAACTATTGTTGATTAAGTTTCTGTACCTCTACCCACATGCAAACTCCCAAACTATTGTTGATTAAGTTTCTGTACCTCTACCCACATGCAAACTCCCAAACTATTGTTGATTAAGTTTCTGTACCTCTATCCACATGCAAACTCCCAAACTATTGTTGATGAAGTTTCTGTACCTCTACCCACATGCAAACTCCCAAACTAATGTTGATTAAGTTTCTGTACCTCTACCCACATGCAACTCCCAAACTATTGTTGATTAAATTTCTGTACCTCTACCCACATGCAAACTCCCAAACTATTGTTGATTAAGTTTCTGTACCTCTACCCACATGCAAACTCCCAAACTATTGTTGATTAAGTTTCTGTACCTCTACCCACATGCAAACTCCCAAACTATTGTTGATTAAGTTTCTGTACCTCTACCCACATGCAAACTCCCAAACTATTGTTGATTAAGTTTCTGTACCTCTACCCACATGCAAACTACCAAACTATTGTTGATTAAGTTTCTGTACCTCTACCCACATGCAAACTCCCAAACTATTGTTGATAAGTTTCTGTACCTCTACCCACATGCAAACTCCCAAACTATTGTTGATTAAGTTTCTGTACCTCTACCCACATGCAAACTCCCAAACTATTGTTGATTAAGTTTCTGTACCTCTACCCACATGCAAACTCCCAAACTATTGTTGATTAAGTTTCTGTACCTCTATCCACATGCAAACTCCCAAACTATTGTTGATTAAGTTTCTGTACCTCTACCCACATGCAAACTCCCAAACTATTGTTGATTAAATTTCTGTACCTCTACCCACATGTTCCAAAGCACCTTGAGCTTAAGTGTCTTGACCTAGGATTAATTTTGAAAAAGATACTTTAGAGTTCTTGTTTTAAAATGAAATGCATATCATAATCAGCATTCTTCTTGCAGTTAATTAACGTTTAGAAATTAACTTTTTGACCTTGAAAAGTCCTTTAAAAGTGTTTGAATTTCTGATGATATATGAACCATTGGGGTAAACAATTCATTGATATATCGATGTATTGAAAATGGTCCTATATTGAAATGCATATCGATACAGAAAGTATAGAATCAGTACCATTTGGTATTTACCCTTTACACTTTGCATTAATCTTAAGCAATCATGAATAATTATTAGTCATTTGAGTTTTTATTCCTTAAATTGAGACTTCATCAAAGAGAGCTATTGTGGGCACAGGCACTTGTTTCTGTAAGTAAAATAGAAATAGAAGTAGACAACACCCATGACCTTCTACAAATTAATATAAGTTGACTAACTTGTGTGATTCAAAATATGCCCCCTTGCCTGCCAAATCTGTACTAACTCTTGTATCCTGTCAGAATGCTCATCCACTGATAACATACATCAAAATACATGTAAAGCAGACATTCAAACTTGTTCCCCATGTACCATCTAAATACTTTACTGATTAATTGCAACTTTCACCTGAAGTTTCTCTGTTGCTTCATATTAAGTCTACTTTGATCAAATTTGGAGGGCGACAGTTCCAGTGAGTCATGCAGTGAAATATGCTGTATTAAATTTTGTGTGTTTGTGTGATTTGGATTTTTAATATAGCTTTAACAATTTTTCAGTCATATCACTATGATGTATGCAGTGTGGCAGTTTATAGTGATGTCTAGCACTGGGGCATCATGCCACAGACATGTGGAATCATGTCCCACTCAGTCACATTATCCTAACATCAGGCCGACCAGGCCTAACACTAACCTCTTAATGCTGAGCGCCTAGCAAGGCAGCTGTTAGTACCATTTTTATGAATCTTTGGTATGACTTGGCCCGGGTTTGAACCCATGACCTCCTGCATCTGAGGTGGATGCTCTAACCACTAGGCCACCAGAGCAGTTATTAAATTTTGATTGGTGCATATTGATTGTTCCAGTGCAGAGTAAACAGTAACCACCAATCAGAACTGAATGTAACTAATTCACTGCATAATGCACCAGAAGTGGATGCATCCAAACACAATCCAAGTGGCTATTAAATGATCATTACAGTGCTGAAATCATTGGGAACAAGTTTTGAATGCCTCTTTATGTTGATACATGTAATCAGAGACTGAAAATGTGGACAGGATGCAAGATTAGAATAGAATCTATGAGCGGGCAGATTTTAAACTGTACAAATAGTCTTCCTGTGTTAGTTTTTAGATGGGGAGTTTATTTGTCAGAAGTTTTCTTTTTTTTTCACTGAGAGAAAAGTGTACCTGCAGTTGCATCAATTGTTTTACATCTGTAGGAAGTGCATTGTGAGTGATTTAGTTGTTAGTCATCTCTGCAGCCGTAGCCAGACCTCTTCTAGATAAGATTTTTATAAGCATTCATGCAGTGCAAAACAAAGAGGATGGTGCCCAAGATGAATCCTGCATCCAATCAAATGGAGCAGCCTGAAATGGCCAAAAAAAGTTAAGTTAGCATAATAGACAACTGGCAGATAGTTTGTTTTGAAGATATTTTTGTTATCATGTTAAGGATGAGAATGGCATATGAACAGATGACAAGTGTCGGTTTGTCTGTAATCTGCATACTGGAAATACGTAAGTGTAGGTCTGTCTGTATTCTGCATACTGGAAACAAAATGACAAACGTTGGTCGGTCTGTAATCTGCATACTGGAAATACTAGTGTTGGCCTGTCTGCAGTCTGCATACTGGAAATACACAAATGTAGGTCTGTTTGCAATCTGCATACTGGAAACAGATGACAGGTGTAAGTTTGCCTGTAGTCTGGATTCTGGAAAAAGATGACAGATATTGGCCTGTCTGCAATCTGCATACAGGAAATACATATGTGTAGGTCTGTTTGTAACCTGCACACTGGAAATACATAAATGTAGGTCTGTCTGTAATATGCATACTGGTAATACATTAATGTAGGTCTGTAAGTAATCTGTATACCGGAAATACAAAAGCCTTGGCCTGTCTGTAATCTGCATACTGGAAATACATAAATGTAGGTCTGTCTGTAATCTGCATACTGGAAATACAAACATGTTGGCCTGTCTGCAGTCTGCATGCTGGAAAGACAAATGTAGGTCTGTTAGTAATCTGCATACTGGAATCAGATGACAAGTGTAGGTCTGTTAGTAATCTGCATACTGGAATCAGATGACAAGTGTAGGTTTGTCAGTAATCTGCATACTGGAATCAGATGACAAGTGTAGGTCTGTCAGTAATCTGCATACTGGAATCAGATGACAAGTGCAGGTTTGTCTGTAATCTGCATACTGGAAATACAGAAGTGTTGGCCTGTCTGCAGTCTGCATACTGGAAATACAAAGGTGCAGGCCTGTCTATAATCTGATTACTGGAAATACATTAGTGTGACTGCTCCAATGGCCTAAGTGGTTAGAGCATCCACCTCAGATAAAGGAGATCACAGGTTCGAGCCCTGGCCAAGTCATACCAGAGATTTATAAAAATAATGTGACTGGATGGGACATGATGCTATATGTCTGTGGCATGATGTCCCAGTGCTAGACATCACTATAAATTGCCACACTGCAGACATCATAGCAATATGACTGAAATTTTTTCAAGCTATGTTAAAAATCCAAATCGCACACACACATTATTACATGTGATTTAAAGCATGTGTTCATTTTGATCTTTATCACTGTTTCTGTTACAGTACTAAAATCATTTAAAGCAACACATTCTCCACTTTTGTAGGAGCTGCTTCGTCTACAAAAAGAAAAAGAGAGAGCAGAAATGTCTGAAAGGTGAGAAAGCAATCTCAAGTTTTTGCACTCATTGCCTCACATACTTACCAACTATGGCTAGAGATCTTATTATGATAATTTCAGGTGTGTTTATTCCATGATCTTACAAAGTGACACAAAGTTAGACAGCATTGTTGACATGGAAACTTTTTGATAATGTAAAACCATATTTTTTTGACACTGAAATGTATACAATTTCATTAGTATTTATCATTTTGTATGATAATTTTGTTTTAACAAAAGTTTTTGAGTCATATTGCTGCTTGAGATAAATTAATTACATTTTAAATATTTTCATTTCCTGAAGTAAAGACTGTTTAAGTAGCATTAATTCCATAAACTTAACAAGTACAGTTCACTTGTCACTTACAATTCACTTGACATGTACAATTCACTTGACATAAACTTCACTTGACACATACAATCCACTTGACACATAAACTTCACCCGACACGTACAATTCACTTGACATGAAAAATTCACTTGACATAAACTTCACTTGACACAAACTTTTATTGACATGTACAATTCACTTGACACAAACTTCACTTGACACATAAACTTTTATTGACATGTACAATTCACATGACACAAACTTCACTTGATACATACAATTCACTTGATACATACAATTCACTTGACATAAACTGCACTTGACACAAACTTCACCTGACATGTACAATTGACTTTACACACTTCACTTGACACATACAGTTCACTAGACACATAAACTTCACTTGACATAAACTTCACTTGACACATAAACTTTACTTGACACATAAATGTCACTTGACATATACACTTCATTTGACATAAACTTCACTTGACACATACAATTCACTTGACATAAACTTCACTTGACATAAGCTTCACTTGAAATATAAACTTCACTTGACACCTAACTTCACTTGACATATACACTTCACTTGACATAAACCACTTGACACATACAATTCACTTGACACATACAATTCATTTGACATAAAATTCACTTGACACATCCACTTCACTTGACACAAACATCACTAGACACATACATCTGGACATAAATTTCACTTGACACATAAGTAAGATCACAGTGTAAGTAAATTCTGTTTCTAGACAGCAGATTTTGGAGCAGGAGAGACGTGATAGGGAGTTGGCTCTTCGTCTGGCATCTGAGGATCAGAACCAAGTAGAAGACGTCACTGTGCCTCCCCTTACAAGGTTAGTCTGACTTGTTGCTTTTGAAACAGTCATCTCCATGGCTACTGATTGAGCTTTCATCTTGTAGACTGTTTATATTTTTGTTAGAAAGTTTTTATACTGTGTATTTATAATATCCAAGTTTTGCATTCTTTTAAGACTAATGGAGGTTTTCTCTAAGTAATAGGTGTTTTACAGAATCAGGATTTGGTATTGTAGACTTCTGTTGTATGGTTTGTATGATCCTTCCCAGGCAGAAAGGTCATGTCAAAGTGCCGATTTAATGAACTGAATAAATATATAAAGGTCATGTCAGAATGCTGATTTAATGAACTAAATAAATACATAAAGGTCAATGTCAGAGAGCAGATTTAATGAACTAAATAAATACATAAAGGCATGACATTATAATTATAAGTAAAAGTTATTAGAAAATGAAAAATGATGAGAACAAAGAGTTGAAATGAAGAAATTGGATTTATTTTCAGACTGACTATAAAATACTTGCATTTGACATGGGGAGTTTCTCTTGACAAACTCATTCAAACTTGATAGATAATTGTTTTAACTGATACTCATCCATGGATATTGACCATGTCTCAGCCATTGATTGATATTGACCATGTCTTATGCATGGATATTGACCATGTCTCAGCCATGGATATTGACCTTGTCTTATACATGGATATTGACCATGTCTCTGCCATGGATATTGAGCATGTCATATCTATTAATATTAACCATGTCTTATACATGGATATTGACCATGTTTTGTACATGGTTATTGACCATGTCTTATACATGGATATTGACCATGTTTTGTACATGGTTATTGACCATGTCTTATACATGGATATTGACCATGTCTTATCCATGAATATTGACCATGTGAACTGAGACTGAATTCTTGCATGTTTTTGCACATTTATAATTTTTTTGCTATATTTGAATGAATGCCTTATTGAGCATAATGCATTTTTGTCATAATGATCTTAGATCCATTGCAATGAATGCCTTATTGAACATTTTGCATTTTTGTCATAATGATCTTGGAATGAATGCCTTATTGAACATTATGCATTTTTATTGTAATGATCTTAGATCCATTGCAAAGGGATAAAACTTTCAGGGGAATGTGTTGTTTTGTGTAATAATTAAGTAATTTTATTTTCTTGCTGTAGTGTACTGTTGAAACCCATTTACTTGACTTCATCCAGGAACATTAGAATGGTTCTTGCTATAGTTGTGTACTGTTGAAACCCATTTACTTGACATTGTCTGGGGACATTAGAATGGTTCTTGCTGTCCTTGTTGTTGTGGTGGTGGTGGGGTTTTATGCCATTTCTTAGCACAAAATAATGCTATATATGTGACCAGTATAACTGGTGGAGGAAGTACCCAGGAAAACAGTTGAGGACCGCTGACCTACGGAAGCAACTGGCAGCTTTCTCACATACCCACATTGGTTGAGCCTGAGATTCAGACTCATGTGGACAGATGTGAGATGGCAGTGATAAGTAAAGGTAAGTGTTTTAGACCACTCATCCACTGAGGTTCCTCTTGCTGTCCTTATGTCATTTACTTGACCTCACCAGTGGCCATTAGAATGGTTTATGCTGTAGTTGTGTCCAGTTGAAACTAATTTACATGACTTCATCTGGGGGCATTAAAATGGTTCATGCTATTGTTGTGTTTTGAAACTCATTTGCTTAATCTCATCTAGGGCAATAGAACAGTTCTTGCAATAGTTGTTTACAGTTGAAACCCAGTGACTTGATCTCATATGGAGACATTAGAATGGTTCTTCTTGTCTATGTGTCATTTACTTGTCTTCATCTAGAGACATTAAAATGTATTTGCTGTAGATGTGGACAGTTACAACTAATTTATTTGACCTAATGTGAGGACATTGAAATGGTTTTGATAATTGGTGCTTTGTTTGGATAATCAAGTCAGTATTTGTACATATACATAACACCAGATATAAATGGTTTTGATAATTGGTGGTTTGTTTGGATAAACGAGTCAGTATTTGTACATATACCTAACACCAGGTATAAATGGTTCGATAATTGGCACCAGGTATAAATGGTTTGATAATTGGTGGTTTGGATAATCGAGTCAGTATTTGCACATATACCTAACACCAGGTATAAATGGTTTTGATAATTGGTGGTTTGTTTGGATAATCCAGTCAGTATTTGCACATATACCTAACACCAGGTATAAGTGGTTTTGATAATTGGTGGTTTGTTTGGATAATCGAGTCAGTATTTGCACATATACATAACACCAGGTATAAGTGGTTTTGATAATTGGTGGTTTGTTTGGATAATTGAGTCAATATTTGCACATATACATAACACCAGGTATAAATGGTTTTGATAATTGGTGGTTTGTTTGGATAATCCAGTTTGGATAATCGAGTCAGTATTTGTACATATACATAACACCAGGTATAAATGGTTGTGAAATGTGGTGTTGGCAAAGAGGAGCCCAAAAACTTGTATTGAAGAAAAAGTCTCTTGAGAGAGAAGGGGTATTTATTATAACAAACACATACCAGTTTTCACTGCTGCAGTTTTAATTATTCCATGAGCATGTCAGTCTGAGGGGATTATGTAAAAACCTGCAATAAACACCTCTTTTTAAGGCACTGTTTTGATTCTAGCATGTCAAATAAACAAAATTTGGCGTGTTTCAAATTTTGCTCAGATGACCTAATACTACAGTATGTGATAATTTCACTCAGCCATTTGTTGCATATGAATGTGATGATGACTCACTCCACCATTATTTATGGACTAGTGTGACGATACTGGCTAGCTCAGCCATTGGTTGCATACTGGTGTGATAATGGTGACTGGCTGGCTCAACGATTGGTTGCATAGTGATGTGATAATGCTGGCTGGCTCAGCCATTGGTTGCATAGTGATGTGATAATGCTGGCTTGCTCAGCCATTGGTTGCATAGTGATGTGATAATGCTGGCAGGCTCAACCATTGGTTGCATACTGATGTGATAATGGTGGCTGGTTCAACCATTGGTTACATAAGGGTGTGATAATGCTGGCTGGTTCAACCATTGGTTGCATAGTGATGTGATAATGCTGGCTAGTTCAACCATTGGTTGCATAGTGATGTGATAATGGTGGCTGACTCAACCATTGGTTGCATACTGTTGTGATGATGCTAACTTGCTTGATCATGGGTTACAAACAAATGAGATGATGGTGGCTTGCTTGACCATGGGTTGCATACAAATCTGATTGGCTGCTTGCTTGACCATGGGTTACATACAAATGTGATGATGGTGACTTGTTTGATCATGGGTTACATACAAATGTGATGATGCTGGCTTGCTTGACCATGGTTTACATATAAATGTGGTGATGGTGGCTGGCTTGACTATGGGTTGCATACAAATGTGATTGGTGGCTTGTTTGGTCATGGGTTGCATTTAAATGTGATTGGTGGCTTGCATGACCATGGATTGCATATGAATGTGATGATGGTGGCTGGCTTGACCATGGGTTGCATATAAATGTGATGATGGTGGCTGGCTTGACCATGGATTGCATATAAATGTGATGATGGTGGCTGGCTTGACCATGGATTGCATACAAATAGGATGATGGTGGGAATATTATGCCAAGATGGGTATTACTGCTGGTGACGCATTTAGGCCTCCAAAAGCTATTGTGCAAGCTGAATATCAATATTGCTTCATACATTGTATTGGAAAACAAAACCAATTCATGATAAAATCTACATTTGGATAATCACAGCTTGTCTGTATGCAAAAATACATTGGGAAAAATGTTCCATTTATTATTGGATCAGTCTTATTTAATCTAAGATCTAATAACTGTTAAAAGTTATGAATCACTTCAGATGTTCAGGTAGATTTTCAATTATTACAGACACTCCATGTAAATAAAGCTACTAACCATCATTAGACTTGTATTCAGATTTGGACAAGATTTAGATCTATTTTTAAAACTTATTTTTAGGCATACCATATCGTGGATAATTTTTGCGCTAATTTTATTGTATTTGGCAGATATTGAAATCTGTTGTCAATTTAAAATCATTGTGATATTCCATCACCAAATGGCAACCTTGTTTTTTTTAATTGGAAATCGTCATATTCTATCGCTAAATGCCAACCCTTTTTGTTAATTTAAAATTTCATGATATTCCATCACCAAATGCCAACCATTTTTGTCAGTTTAAAATAGCCATGGCATTCTGTTGCCAAATGCCAGTGCTTTTAATCAGTTTAAAATTTCATGATATTCATCACCAAATGCCAACCATTTTTGTCAGTTTAAAATAGTAATGGTATTCTGTTGCCAAATGCCAGTGCTTTTAATCAGTTTAAAATTTCATGATATTCCATTGCAAAATGCCAACCCTTTTTGTCAGTTTAAAATCATGATATTCTATCGCCAAATGCCAACCCTCTTTGTCAATTTAAAATTTCATGATATTCCATCACAAAATGCCAACCTTTTTTGTCAGTTTAAAATCGTTATGATATTCTATTGCCAAATGCTAACCCTCTTTGTTAATTTAAAATTTCATGATATTCCATCGCAAAATGCCTACCATTTTTGTCAGTTTAAAATTGTTATGATATTCCTTTGCCAGATGCCAACCTTTCTTTCCGATGAATATACTAGCATTCTTTGCTATTCCGTTTCCAAAATATGTTCAAAGAAGAAATCAAAATAGGTTTAATTGCAGTATCAAATTGTTCTAATACAGATTCTATACTCCTGTCTTTCTAAAAATTCATATATCTTCTTTTAAGAACATTTTTGAGGATTGTAGTTTGCCAGTTAATATATACTTAATATGTCTATGTTGAATGATAATTTAATTTCAGTGTCAAATTTTGGATTGCATTTATTCTGAATTAATGTAATATCAGCAATACCATACTTGTTGCTGTTGCATAGTTATAGCTTTTCTGGGATGAAAATACCCCTACTGAATGACAACAATTTCCTCCTCCCATTTAGATGAACCAGAAGCTTCCAGAACAATGGACCACCCCTGCATGAGAACCCCACACATATTGGGCATGCTTGCTGGTGCCTCTTCATTTCTTTTTCAGTCACAATGTTCAAGATCACTTATGTAAAGAAGATTAGCTGCTGTTTCATGGGTCAGTGGGCAAATTATTAATTGTCTTGTGTGCTGTTCTGCTGTAATCTAACTTAGAAGTTTTTATATATCAAATTTTCCTTTCAGCATCTTTATTTCATGATCAATGTGTAAGCATGTAAGCAAGGTGTGGGTAAGTGTGGCCACAGGAAGTCACCCTGGGACACCCCACCATTTGTTTTGTTTATCCTGTACATGCTGTAAGAGGACAGAACGCTGTCCATCTTGTAGCCTTTGGAGTGATGAGATCTCATGTAGAGTCAATGAACCTTTCAATTGAGGAAGAAGGCATCCTTATCTTCGTCTGAGTTTTCCAGGTTATTGTTCTCTGAGTCTCTTGGGTCTCAGAAAAATGTTACCCAAGTCTCTTTGGAGACTTCTAGGATTAGAGGGCTCCCTCCCAAGGGAGGTTATAAATGGGTAGAGAGAGTCCTGCCTTCTTGAGAGGGAGGAGCAGCAGCATCCCTTTTGATGAGGTCGGAAAGGAAGGAGCATCACCCTCTCTTAACACTAGGATAGGGAGCTAGTCGCGCCCTACCCTTGGGGAGGAACAACAACTGCTCGTATCCAAAAGGGCAGAGAGCACATTGCACACACTCGTTGCAAGAGGGAGCAGCACTCTCTACTGACCCATAGTTGTTTATTGGCTGATTGTGTCCCCTCCCTGAAGGAGGGAGCAGCACCCTTTCAGTCCCAGGGGCCCTTTGTTAGTGATGCAGTTGAGCCCCTGACAAGGGGAGGGCTCCGATCTAAGTCTATAAGATCTGGGGATGGACTTTCATACAAACCTAAGTTGGCAGTCGAGTCCATGCCAGGTCACCAGGTGGTATGAAGATAGGGATTGGGCCAAGTCTGCCCCTTTCTCCAGACTAACATTTTATCCTGCTGCTATGAACAGTTGACTAACAATGATGAAGGAGTTACTGGTTCAAGTCTCTACTCCCCACCAAAGACTCACCTGCAAGAGAAAGTCATTGGATCATGTAGGTCTGCTACCCAGGTGAGAGTGCAGGACAAAGATGTTCTTTCTGTCCTCATTGAAACCAGTGAGTTTGAGCAGGCTGATGTGTTACCCTCTCCTTTATGTCCCCTGCCCCTTCTCACTCCTCAGCTAAGAGGGCAGAGAAGGAATTCTGGTTGTTTGGTAAAGCTGTAAATAAGGATTACCAGCTGTTTCCCAGCAATCTGTGTCCCATACCTTCAGGTTCTGGTGAATTCAGAATTCTTTCCAGCTTGGATAAACGTTGCAGGGATAACTCTTGACCAGATCTCTTGCTCATCCCTTAATGGGTTATGATCAAGGAGCTCTCTCAAAGGTTTAGCAAGGACCAAGCTTTTGCTAGACAATGTAAGGGGTGGTCTACCACTCCTTTGCATTGTGATCTTTAGTAGGTGCCTCAGGCTACAAGGTTCATACCCCTTCTTGGCACACTGAACCTCCCACTTTGGACACTGAAGCATCTCAAGTGGGCATTTCTATGGGGATCTGGGCTCCACTTACAGTTAAAACACTAGAACCCTTAGAATAAAAGGTTAGGTCACTAGTAACCATAGCTTTGCTTGCTGACCTTTCTTCAACAGCCTTGCTTAGCCTGTTGAATCACTGTTGCCAGTGGCTTGCATTCGTTTGTTGGAAGCAGTGGCAAATAACTTCTAGGCATGCATTGTCCTCATTCATAGCCTTATCAGTGGAACTTCTCCACCTCCACAGGTATATTGCTTGGGACACTTCCAAGGTTTTACTAGAACACAGTAAGAAGCTTCTAAGGACTGCCTCCATAGATACAAAGACTTTTCGGAGGGCTCATCCCCACCATTGCTACTCAGAATGTGAGAGACCATCAACACCGGTCCCTTCGTCCACTTCTGGCTCTTCAAAACCAGCCAAGAAGTCATCCTGACTGCCATCTGGGCCTAAATTGGTACAGCCCCAGTAAAGCAACAACTCCAGTTCAGAGATCCCCCTTGGCAGGTGGGCCCTAGAAGGGTGCACCACGAATACCCTGGGAAGAAGTTTGCAGTCCCTTCCCTCATTCCCAAGGACAAGGGTGGACAGACCTAGGGACTCACTTCCTCTTCTGTAGAGAATACCTCTTCAGTTCCTGTTAGTGCCAGACTAAACCTCATTTCACATGCTTGGTCAGGCATAATGGTTGTTGGCTTGGTCCTTTCTATCATAAGAGATAGCTACTGGCTTCAGTTCCAAGATCTCCCTCCTCTAGTAAGGTCCCCCATTTGATTCCACCTGTTAAAAGCTGGTGTACTTAAAGGAAGAGGTTCATTCCTTTCTTCTGAAGGGGCCATTAGAGATGGTGTTCAAAGACCAATCTCTGGCCTTCTATTCCCAGATTTTCCAGGTTCCCAAAAAAAGGAATAAACTCTTCTCTAATTATCAACCTTTCCTACCGAAACAGATTTCTGCTGGAGGAACCATTCAGGATGGAGACCACAGCCTGAGTAAGGAATGCCATAAGACTTGGCAATTGGGCAGTCTCCATCAATCTTCAGGATGTGTACCAGCCCATCCCTATCTTTCCACAACATGGCAAGTACCTCCAGTTTTGCTTGGATGGGGAGGTCTTCCAGTTTTGAGCTCTGCCATTCAGACCAGTCTCCACACCCAGAGCTTTCAGCAGGGTCATGGGAGTAGCTGCAGCACACTTAAGATCACTAGGTATCCCAATCCTCCACTATTCTGATCATTGGTTGATCTGGCATTCTCTATTCACTGGTTGATCTGGCATTCTATATTCATTGGTTGATCTGGCATTCTATATTCACTGGTCGATCTGGCATTCTATATTCATTGGTTGATCTGGCATTCTGTATTCCCTCAGACTAGACCTGTCTCGTTCTTGGTCCATAGTGACCAGGTGTTCTACCAAGCTTAGAGAAATCAGAGCTCAATCCCTCTCAAGATCTTTTCTATGTGGGGATGAATTTCTCACAAACAGAGGGTTAGTCCGTGTCTCTCTTGGCAGAGTATACAAGATCCTGTCCCTTTTGGAGATGCTGAGAGTAAAGACTTCTTTGTCAGCTTGTCTTTTTCTCCCCCAGCTGAGGATCTTGACCTCTTTAGTGGACATTGTTTCCCTAGGCAGACTGCAGTATTTCCTTTTATCTGCTTGGAGATCGCCAAAGGACCCCTTCATTGCTCATATTTCACTGGGTCAGGAATTCCACCATCATCTGAATTAGTGTACAAATCAAGACCGGTGTCTGGCCAGAGTCCCCATGCATCCCCCTCCCCCTGACCTCACTGGTTTATGGTCACATGAAGAATTTACACTCTCCATCAACAATTTGGAAATGAGGACCTTCAGGGGTGCATCAACCAAATAAGAGAGGTTACTGCATGATGGTCTCCAACAACACTTTGGGGGTAGCATACCTCAGGGACAAGTAGGCAAACTTTACCACAAGCTCCTCTTTTACATTTCCTTTTTCCCTGACCAGAGAGCCAGAGTAGCGGACATATTTAGCCTGAAGTGGGATCCTCAGTTTGTCTATGGCTTCCCACCCTTCAGGATGACCCCAAAGGTACTACACAATGGCAGATAATGATCTCATTCTGATTGACCCTTTCTGGCCCCAGAAGTCATAGTTCAACAGTCTTCTTGATCTTCTGGTAGACCATCCCAGGACCTTGCCTTTGAGTGGGGACTGCCTCTCATAACATAGGGACTGTCCTATACAACAATCCACAGAATCACCACCTTTTGGTTTCTACATCAAGCAGCCCTTTCCAACACACTCAAATTTTCAAAAGGCCCTGCCTTGAGGATGGATTCTCATTTAGCAGACCTGATCAGGTATTTCAAATTGCAAAGACCAGTGTCTTGCTATCTAATTCTTAGATGGAATCTCCCTTGTGTCTTGTGGTCTCTAAATACTCCCCCCTTATGAATCCATGGGTGAAGCTTCGTTTGAGAGCATTACCTTTAAAACAGTTTTCTTGCTTGCCTTAGCATCTACAAGAAAAAGGAGAGAGGCCTATCTGCAGAGCAGGGCTGTAACAGTGGAAATTAAGAGTCAGTTTCTGTCCTTTGCAAACCAGGTAATTTAGCAAAAAAAACCCCACTTGAGATCCCCAGTCTCATCTGTATGTGTGCTGGGGATGGCCAAGGTAGACTTTTATGTCCAGTTAGAGCTCTATGTCTTTGCTTGGCAGCCTCTAAAGAGATAAGGAAGGGTAGGAGGCACGCTTTCCTACCCATGAAATGTTTCAGCTAATATTTCAGCTCCTCCATTTGTAGGTGGACTGCATCAAGAGTGCTTACCAGTCCCTTACTGTAAGGGATCTTTTTTCATGAAAATTAAAGCCCATGAGGTTTGAGCCATTGCTTACCAGTCCCTTACTGTTAGGGATTTTTTTTTCATGAAAATTAAAGCCCATGGTGTTTGAGCCATTGCTTACCAGTCCCTTACTGTTAGGGATCTTTCTTTCATGAAAATTAAAGCCCATGGTGTTTGAGCCATTGCTGCCTCGATGGCCTGTCTAACTTGTTCATCTTTGGTGGATGTGATGGAAGCCACATTTTGGCACTGTCTCACTACTTTCTCCCGTTAACTTTTCTCATTAACATGAGGTATTTTCTCACTGGACCCTGTCGTCATTGCTCTAAAGGTAGCCCATGCAGATTCCATCCCATAGTAGTCTCCTGTTCTTCAATGAGGGTTATTATTCCTTGTGTTTGTTTTTTATTCACCAGTTGTGTGATCATCAGCCTCCCACCAAACTGACAAATTCAGCTATGCAGCAGGAACAGATATGGTATTACTAATATTGTCAGATTGCCTTCTTTAGCCCCACAATGATGTCCCAATAAGTTGGGATGCTCCCTCAAACTAATGAAGAGACACCAGAACTCATGCCCAATATGTTTGGGGTTCTTATGCAGGCCTGGGCCATAAGCTTCTGGTTCACCCTAATTGAGGTCGAAATTGTCATCAGTTGGTTGGGGTATTATCCTCCTGTAAAGGTACTAACTATGCAATAGCAACAGGTAGTTTAAGCCCCCTAAAATTACATGTAATTCAAAGGCAGCTGAAAAAAATGCAATAACATTTTCAAACAAACTTGAAATAATTTCCAAAGTTATGTTAACATTTTTTATCCTTTCAGTCCAAATCAAACAAGTTTTACAGCAGCTAAAACAATCTTCTATGTGTTACTAAAAATTATTAAAAAGACGTTTGGTTATGAGTCTTTATTTTTGTTGTGGTTGGAAACATGTCAGACAACTTCATATGCATTTGTAATGACCAGTAAAAAGTATATTTTCTTAAATAAAAATTCTACGGATCATGTAAGTGGTTTTTTTTCACACTTTACGTCTGAGGTGATGAAAGCTGACAATGTTACTGAGCTTTTATTTTATTGTTGCCATGCTTTTTCTGTGTGCATTTTGGTTGATGATGTACAGACCAGTCAAAAAAGCACCGCGACTTACTGATCTCACCAATGGAGCTTCTTCACAAACAAAATCTGATGGTACAAATGACCCCTGGAAAATTAACAATCAAGACAAAAACAGGTGAAAAGTTTGGCCGACCCTTTTCCATGCTTATTGAAGCATAACCCTATCCTCCTGTCCCAAACTACAACAGCTTACAACCCATATATCAATGCTTCCACTGAGCAAAGCACCACAAGACTTCACATCTATGACACTTTTCCTTTAGCTCTGCCGGACACATCGTTAGAAACCCATGGCTGAGAAAAAATTGCCTTTTCTACATTTGTCACCTATGGTTACAAAGATATACCTTTCGATTCTTGAAAAATTCACAAAGAAATTTTAGTAATTTAATTGAATTTGATTCAGGCTGCTCTGAAAATTCTAATTTTCCCCAACATCACTTGGATATGCTGTAAAACAAGACTAAAGAAATGATTAGCCAATAAAATTTGTTCTTTGATAAATAGCATTGCCATATATGTGTGTGTAGAGTCAGTTACATTTTTTTAATGCATGGAAAAAGAATGTCATGTTTGCTAAAAAAGACATGATTGGCTAATAGATTTTCTACTTATGAATATTTAAATAGATCAAGACCTTGCTAGCCAAAGTACCCAGTACTATTTGAATGTAGAGAAGTGGAGTTAGTCAGCCCTGGGTATATGATGATGCACAAAATTGGAAGACATGTCACTGATATGCACAAGATTGAAAGACATGTCACTGATATGTACAATATTGAAAGACATGTCACTGATATATACAAGATTAAAAGACATGTCACTAATATGTGCAAGATTGAAAGTTATGTCACTGATATGTACAGGATTTAAAGACATGTCATATGATGATGTACAAGATTGAAAAACAAGTTATATAATGATATACAAGATTGAAAGACAAGTTATATGATGATGTACAAGTTTGAAAGACAAGTTATATGATGATGTACAAGATTAAAAGACAAGTTATATGATGATGTACAAGATTAGAAGATAAACAAGCTGAGAATATGTGCCATATTTTTTGTTCTGAGATCAACACAAGTTAATGTGTTCTTGACGTTGAGGATCATCTGAGATTGTGTTCTTGACGTTCAGGAAAATCTGAGAATGTGTTCTCAGCGTTTGGGCAAGAATCTCAAACAGATCACTGAAAGAAGGCCTCAATTTCTGTCAATTTGTTCATCCTTCCATCTGTCCATCCAGGATCAATTTTTTTCAAGGAATAAGCTTATTGGTTTAAGGGTCAAAGGTCATCATTTTGAAAAAGGAAAATGGTTTCAGCACAGAAGTTTCAATTGTCTGTGTAGAGTGCTATTAAACACAGTATTGACTTATAATGTGCCATTCATGTGACTCATGTTAAATTCTAACACATCCACAAATGTAACAGACTTTTTGATATGGTTCAACACCAGAAGTTACAACAATACAAATTACGATATACATTTGTAAACTTTGATGCCATTGTGATGTCACAACTTTCACTCCAAGATGTTTCCACTGACAGATATTTTTAAAAAAATTCAGAATGCATTAAAATAGAGATTACTATATTGGGCTTTCAGGTTTACTGACATGTGTTGATAGGTAATCCATCAGATTTACTGACATGTTGATAGGTAATCCATCAGATTTACTGACGTGTTGATAGGTAATCCATCAGGTTTACTGATGTGCTGATAGGTAATCCGTCAGATTTACTGACGTGTATTGATAGGTAATCCATCAGAAATCTTAGATTTATTATAATGCGTTAGATAGAATTTGTGCGATGGTTAGGCATTGATGATGATGATATTCAAGATGGAGCATTCAGTAGCATTTCATGTCTACCTTGGATTGAAAATTTGTTTCATTCAGCACAAGAACACAAACTGGGTTTTACCATTTATAATCTGTCAATGTCTTCAGATTAGGGAATAGTTTATTTGATAGATTATTTGCGGATTAATGGCACATCATCACATAGGGTATTTCATGCCAAGGCAATTGGAGTTAAGTGTCCAGAACAGAAATAATGGTGGCTGACCTGCCCTTGCCCAGTCTGGGCAGGGTTTGGGCCCATACCCTTCTGGTCACATGTCCAGAATGTCTATGCTTGAGCCACTGTGACTCCTGAACATTTTATATAAAACTAGTACAAAATTCTATTTAAAAGTATTACATATAATCTCTTGATTTACACCTATCAGGTATTTCTGCTTTGTCTAAATGCTGTACTGTATTCATTTGGCCTTCAGCCAGTATAATATTCAACTTTATCTCCCTGAATACCCATCTTGTCTGTATCCCAAAATACACTTTTCCCAACCTCCATACTCCATACAGCTTCCTTTCTCACCTGCATCAGCAGTAATTAATCCAATTGCATCCTATGATTCCTTTGTTCCTGTATCACAGAAATTAGCATGGCATGTTATTCAACACTAACTTTGACGCTGCTGACTTTTAGTGACTTTCAGTGGTTAGGTATTTTATGGTTATTAAATGTGACAAAATTTTCTTTGTTCTTTTATTTACATTCCAGAAAAAAGTATAGTTTACAAAACAATTTGTACGAGGGAATTTTAAATTCTTAAGCTACCAGTTAATTTGACTGTTGTAAATATGATTCAAATAAAAATATAATATTTAGGTTTGATAAGATAATGTGTGTTTCACATGAAATGATGCTTATGTTTGCTTTTTGCATTTGTTGGGTGGGAGGAGAGGGAAGGGGCAGGTCCTGGCTGTCTCATATTTTTCTCTTAAGTAGGGAATGTGCTTATCAAAAGAAAAATGCTATCTTCAACAAAAATTTACCAGAATTCTGCAAAAGTGGGTTCTCTATCAAATATGCTACTTCCCAAATCCAGCCATTTCAGAAAGACAAAAAATAGTCTTTCCCATCTACATACTCTAAAGACTCTGAAAATAGTATAAATTTGAAATAACTCTTTAAAGGTACCATTACAGTTACCTCCCTTGACTCTGCTAGGTGTATACCAGATGTTTATCTGTTTAAGCTTTTACTCCATATAGATAACATTGTCTTTTAGATTCACAGAAAATTTAAGCTATTGGCTTAAAAGTCAATATTGTTCAATCCCTACTTCAAGCATTGGTGTTAAATTTTGAATTTTAATCTTTAAATTTCCATATTTTTATACTGTCATGAACTTTGTCTATGAACATGTTGTTTTTCTTGTTGTAGTCATAACATATATGAGGTTTCAGTATGACAGTCTCTACTTGTACTTTGTTTTATTTTTGCATTTTATTTCTTACTGTAAATTGCTATATTGGCACCTTTTGTCAAATTTTAAACTTTGTTACTGTCATTGCTGTTTTCAGTACAAATAGGCAGCTAGGTTTGAAATGAAACCAGTTCAATTCAGCTAGGTGCATGAAATCTAAGCAATTCAGTTCAGATAGGTGCATGAATTGTAAGCAGTTCAAGGATTTAGAAGACATGAATGAGATTTGTCTTGGGGTGTATGAAGTGTGTGTTTTCTTTTTCTAATTCTTGCAGTGCCTTTTTGCAAGCAGATTGGGAGAAAACTTTCTAGTATAGGGGGAGAGACCTCTTTACCCCCCAGCACAAAACTGCCAAAAGTTTGCTATCAGCTGTAGTTACTTCCAGTCAGATGGAAGAACAGAACAGGCAAACATGGATGCAAATATTTGTCTATTTTCATTCCTGTCAAAATCTTAGAGGAGAAATTTATTCCAGAAACCATGTTGCAGATATTGGTGACCTCATCTGCCTTCCCTCCTTTCTACAGACGACTTGGTACCACATTGGTTGCTTAGCTTTCCCACTGTCTGCAATGCCAGCCCTTTTGCTGACGGTAATACTGTTGGTTGCTCATGCATCAGTTAGGTTCACAATTCATGGCATTTCCTGCGGTATGTACTTACATCTTGGACAGTTTTATCTCTTCCATTCCAATGGACATCATTCATGCAGATCTTTAAGGCTTTGTAGACAAGGATAACCTGATGAGTGAAGATGGGGATAACCACAGATTCTGCCAGTGAAAAGACAAGACTTCATTTTTAAGGTAGTGCTTGATGTAATTTATAAAATTTTATCTCCAGCTGAATGTCATCTTCCACAGTCACTGTGTCAGGCACTGTGTCGGACATGCCATGTCAAGGCATCTCTAGATGCAGATGACATTGTCGACCGTTTGTCAGAAGAAATATAAGACACTGATAACTTGAAGCATTTTTCTCAAAAAGCCATCTGTGAGCATCATTCTTTTCCCACTGGTGTAAGATACATTCAGACCTTTTGGAAACCCAAAACCTAGATAAGGTTATGGTCACAGTGTCTCTACTGCTTTCAGTGAGGTGGATTGCCAAGTATCCCAAGCAGCCTCAGAGCTAGTTAGAAATATAGTAATGACTTAATCCTTGTTGGACCAGGTATCACTTGTCATTTTTAGGTTTGTGGAAAAAGTAAGTAATGAATGTGTGGGAGTCAACATGCTGGATACCAAACTATTATTTGGACAGCTCACCAGATTATGGCAAATGTCATGATTCCTTTGTGTAATCTTGACTTGTTCTCTCCTGTCTTTGTTGTCATGCTGTCTGCTGTCTTTGTTGTCAAGCTGTGCCACTCTGACCTTACTTTCATTGCCATTTGTATCTTCACAGTTATTTGTAGGCCACATTGAGGAGATGCTGACAGGGTGAGAACCACATGCAATTTGTCCTAATTTTTGCACTTTAAAAAACAATGATGCTTGAAAACTCCCATAAATTAAAGTCATGCACATAAAAATGTACTCTATACAGTATAAAGTTTAATTTTAGCACTTAACCCATAAAGTACTTGTCAAACATAAGCCACGCTGCCAGTAGAGGTCTTGTAATTCTTGTCATGACATGTCCTTTTTATCAGATAAACAACTGTTTACACATGAAGATACTTTGGCTTGACATTAATGGCTGTTAAAGTAAATTTGATTGATACATTGGACCTTGGAACAAGCATTCTGACATAGTTTGAACATTGCATTGATCAAGGAAGTTTTACAAATGTTTATTTAAAATATGGGCTACCAAGAAAACACAAAATAGCTGACTCCTGTTATGGTTCATCTTCTGATTATGATTTTGTTTCGCAAGTGCTAGCTGATAATAGCAATGATGACAATGATTTTTAAAATTTTGAAATATATCAGATTATTAGAGCTGGGAAAGAGTTACTGGAAACACCAGTGAGTGATTTTGAACATGAAAATGATAGCTCTCAAAGAAAGAGTGAAAGGTAAATACTGGACTGTAACCACTTCCTCCTCACCTTTTTTCCCCTACTCCCACCTTATTTTCTGATGACATTTGGGTAGTTCCACCCATTTGATAAGATCCTGGCAGAATTTCTGTTGAAGATGTTAAGAAACAGGCTCCACATAAATTGCCTCCAAATTGTGAATCCTTCTCCCACATGTCATCCATGTCAGTCTCAGAGTAAATTTAAGTCTCACAAATCAAACCCTCTCTAGAATGTTTATAGCAATAAAAGTGCTAAAGGTCATCTGCCCACCCAGTTAGTACTTCCACTAATGCTAGGAAGCATTATCTTTTTTGACACTTTGCAAATCAGTTTATTTTATTTTATTTCGTCGCTCAAGCTTGATCATCAATTAATATTTTGTTCTTCATTGTTCAGACTTTGTCATATGACAGGTGTGTCTGTGACATTTTAAATGCCCGCTTTAGGGTCCATATTACTTCAACCTCCTGCTCGGTTTAGAAGTGAGCAGTGTTCATTACACTTTGTTATCCTGGAGATGAAGGTCATAGTACATACCTTTCAGTCATGGCAAGAGACACTGTCTGGAAAGGGCATTCCCATTCTCATTCAATCTGACATATTAGCTGTCAGTCACATCAGAAGGCAAGGTCTGGGATTGTCTGACATTAGCTGTCAGTTACATCAGAAGGCAAGGTCTGGGATTGTCTGACATGTTAGCTGTCAGTTACATCAGATGGCAAGGTTTGGGATTGTGTGACATTAGCTGCCAGTTACATGAGAAGGCAAGGTCTGGGATTGTCTGACATAGCTGTCAGTTACATCGGAAGGCAAGGTCTGGGATTGTCTGACATAGCTGTCAGTTACATCAGAAGGCAAGGTCTAGGATTGTCTGATATTAACTGTCAGTTACATTAGAAGGCAAGGTTTGGGATTGTCTGACATAGCTGTCAGTTACATCAGAAGGCAAGGTCTGGGATTGTCTGACATGTTAGCTGTCAGTTACATCAGAAGGCAAGGTTTGGGATTGTCTGACATTAGCTGCCAGTTACATCAGAAGGCAAGGTCTGGGATTGTCTGACATGTTAGCTGTCAGTTACATCAGATGGCAAGGTTTGGATTGTCTGACATTAGCTGTCAGTTACATCAGAAGGCAAGGTCTGGGATTGTCTGACATTAACTGTCAGTTACATTAGAAG
Source organism: Megalonaias nervosa (assembly GCA_016617855.1). Lineage (NCBI taxonomy): Eukaryota > Metazoa > Mollusca > Bivalvia > Unionida > Unionidae > Megalonaias > Megalonaias nervosa. Next base: position 46,494 of record JAECUM010092857.1, on the reverse strand, counting down.
GCATGGTTTGGGATTGTCTGACATTAGCTGTCAGTTACATCAGATGGCAAGGTTTGGATTGTCTGACATTAGCTGTCAGTTACATCAGAAGGCAAGGTCCGGGATTGTTTGACATATTTATTAGCTGTCAGTTACATCAGAAGGCAAGGTTTGGGATTTCTCAGGTGGTTTCATCACAGGCAAACCACATTCAGGTTTATCTACCTCCCAGGCAGTCTGAATGTCAAGGCAGACTCATCCTCCCAGGCAGTCTGAATGTCCTAGCAGACTCGAACTCTCGGGCAGTCTGAATGTCCTGGCAGACTCAACCAGGTTGAGGTGATTCAAACTGAATTGGTGTTACTCCAGTCAGTCTTCAATTGGATCAGTACCCATTGGGGTAGACCTACTATGACCAAATTGAACACAAAGCTCCAGACCTTTGTGTCTTTGGTCTCGTATCATAAGGCCCAGGCAGTTGTCACCCTTTACATGAACCAAAAATGGTCCCCTGTTCCCCTTTTCCACTGATTTTCAAGTCGTACAAAAAGCAAAGGAATCAGAGTGCTGCATAATTAGGATTGACATAAATATATGGCAAAACTCACTGTCACAGTATGTGGACATTTTAGGACAAGATCAACCTAAAGGTGTGATCCAGTTCAAACCAGATTGATGGTCACATGATGTGATGTCGCAGTGAAAGCTATGCATGTTGAAAAAAATTTGTACTGCCCAATATTGTGATGATTAGACCCAATGTGCTCTTTTTTGACCCAGTAAGGGTTGTCTTACACATCACATTAGCCATTATTTCCTCCTCTCACCTACATTAGCTACTATTTCCTCCTCTCACCTATATTAGAAAGTAAATGTAATTGGCTAATGTATTGGACAGAGAAAGGAACTTTTTAACATAAAATATGTTTTTCTGTGAATACTTACCTGATCATGTTTTAGAAAAACTCTTGTGTATCTTCAATGTAAATTGAGGCATCCTCATTGATGAATTACTCGAGCTTAAACTGATCAGCATCATATATACAGGTAGCCATCTAGCGGTGACAGGGCAGGTAATTATAATGGTATCACAGAAGAGTTTTCTCATAGATATAGCATTTTCATAGCCTATCTGCTGTATACACGGAGAAAACATTTACTTTCTGGATTGTTGGATTTGGGAGGTAGTGGAATTTAAGAACCCAAAGTAAATATAACTGGGTAAGTATTCATGGAAAAATAATTTTTATTGGAAATGGACATATGAAAGATTATTATTGTACATCATATTGTAGTATTTAATGAACAGAGTATGTAAATGAACAAAACAATTAACAAATACTGTAAATAAAATTAATAATTTCATACTTGAATAGTTTTTTAAAGTGCATGGTGTTTATAAGCTTGTCAGTATGGACATCTGATTTTGCCTAAATATATAGGGTATATCCTAACATGATGCTACACTCTGGGACAGTTGATCAGAATATATAGTGTATATCTTAACATGCTGCTACACTCTGGGACAGTAGATCAGAATATATAGTGTATATCCTAACATGATGCTACACTGTGGGACAGTTGATCAGAATATATAGTGTATATCTTAACATGCTGCTACACTCTGGGACAGTAGATCAGAATATATAGTGTATATCCTAACATGATGCTACACTCTGGGACAGTAGATCAGAATATATAGTGTATATCCTAACATGATGCTACACTCTGGGACAGTAGATCAGAATATATAGTGTATATCCTAACATGCTGCTACAGTCTGGGACAGTAGATCAGAATATATAGTGTATATCCTAACATGATGCTACACTGGGGGACAGGAGATCAGAATATATAGTGTATATCCTAACATGATGCTACACTGGGGGACAGTAGATCAGAATATATAGTGTATATCCTAACATGCTGCTACACTGTGGGAGAGTAGATCAGAATATATAGTGTATATCCTAACATGATGCTACACTATGGGACAGTAGATCAGAATATATAGTGTATATCCTAACATGATGCTACACTGTGGGACAGTAGATCAGAATATATAGTGTATATCCTAACATGATGCTACACTGGGGGACAGTAGATCAGAATATATAGTGTATATCCTAACATGATGCTACACTGGGGGACAGTAGATCAGAATATATAGTGTATATCCTAACATGCTGCTACACTGTGGGAGAGTAGATCAGAATATATAGTGTATATCCTAACATGATGATACACTATGGGACAGTAGATCAGAATATATAGTGTATATCCTAACATGATGCTACACTGTGGGACAGTAGATCAGAATATATAGTGTATATCCTAACATGATGCTACACTGTGGGACAGTTGATCAGAATATATAGTGTATATCTTAACATGATGCTACACTATGGGACAGTAGATCAGAATCAGTTAACACATTGACTTGAATATAACATGCAGCTACATTGGGGGACAGTAGATCAGAATGAATTAACATATTAGCATATTAATCAATTAACATATTGACTTAATATGGAGCATATTGCTACTTTAAGGGACAGTAGATCAGAATCAATTAACATATTGACTTCTATAGAGCATGTTGCTACATTAGGGGACAGTAGATCAGAATCAAGTAACATATTGACTTCTATAGAGCATGTTGCTACATTAGGGGACAGTAGATCAGAATCAAGTAACATATTGACTTCTGTAGAGCATGTTGCTGCATTAGGGGACAGTAGATCAGAATCAATTAACATATTGACTTCTATAGAGCACGTTGCTTCATTAGGGGACAGTAGATCAGAATCAATTAACATATTGACTTCTATAGAGCATGTTGCTACATTAGGGGACAGTAGATCAGAATCAGTTAACACTGACTTGTGTATACCATGTGTCAGATTCCAGACTGCATAGACCCTGATCTGTCTGTGCATTACTTGATGGCAATGCATTGTTGCCAGTTGAACGTACATTATACTTGGGGGTAAATGTGATACCTATTTTTTATCAGATTGCCTTAAAATCGAGTATTTTTGGAATCACTTATTGCACTCCCAATCCAATGCAGGTCTCCTCTCATGCGATGATGTTTTCATTATCTTGCAGAGGTTCAGCATACTTGGAGCAGAGAGCGGCAGCTGCAGCCCAAAAATATGACCTGACAAAGTGGAAGTATGCAGAGCTGAGAGATGCCATCAACACTTCGTGTGGTTAGTATGACGGTCTTGTCTACATGCATCACTGATAACAGAAATCTTAACTTCATCTAAAGAGACACATGACGGATATTTTCCAAATTTGACAGAAAGCACCCTGGTGAGGACATCTTTAAAATTTGATCAGAAGATGCCAATCCATCATTAAATAAAGAAACTGCTACTATGAATAGAAAAACCTTGGATTAGCATCATTGCAGGAGCTGCTCAACAGACTTCTACCAAACATGCAAGAAGTTTCCTGGCAATTTTATTAAATTGATGCCAATGCACCATCAGATATGGCTGCTATTATGAAAATAGAAATGCATTTAAAAGACTTCTAAAAACCCTCTCAACAGAATTTTACTATATTTTGACAACATCCTGTGTCTGCCAGATTTTTTGACATGATGCCAATACACCATTAAATAAAATAGAAAAAGCTTTAAATGATTTCTATGAAAAGCACTCAAATTGGACATATTATCCCCTACTTAGACGTCATTCACTGTATACAAATGATGCCAATCTGCTATCAAATATAGCTGTCAGTGCTAAAAATAGAAATAAAAGTTCTTGCTCAAAGACTGATAAACCGAATTTGACCAAATTTAACAGTACATCCTGAAATGAAGTTCTTTCAGTTTTTTTCCAGCGATGCAAATCTCCAATCATATTTGGGTAATTTACTAAAAACAGACACTTATTTAAACATTTTAAATAATTTGACAAAATTTTGACAGAAAGCATCCTGGCATAGATTGCTTTCATATTTGTTCAGATGATGCCAATTTGGAATCATATATGCCAAACTTGAAACTTTTTAAACAATTTCTGTTAAAAAAACACCTTCCAGAATTTGACCAAATTTGCCAGAAAACATCCTAGCAGAAAGGTCTTTGAAGTTTTTAATACTGTTGCCTATCCAGAATCAATTATTGCCACCATTACTTTACAAAAATCTGAAATGACTTCTCAGAATCTGATCATCTGAAATATTTATATATATGAACATCATAACCAAAGCTAGAATTTGTTTTTGAATAACTTTTCAAAGATCACTCAAAATAATTGGAGCCAGGTTTGGCAGAAACCTTGAAATGGAAGGCATTTAAAATGTGTTCAAAATGATGCCAATCTGCCTCTAAATATGGGTGCTGCTGCAAAAATATTAAAATCTTGACAGCTTCTTCTAATATACCATTTAATAGAATTTGACCAAATTTGATCAAATGAACCCTTGTTTGAAGGCCTTTCACATTTTTCTCTGTCAGCTATTGGAGTTGTTGTAAAAACTTTGAAAAACATTTAAATAACTTTATCACACCACTTAAACCATATAAGTACATTTGGATGCTGTTACCTCATTCACATAGAAGTGCTATTGAATGCCTCCATTCAATTCGCATACATGTGTTTCTGCATCACCTGCATGGAAGCATGCTTGAACACCAACAGTAAACAGTCATTTTGAGCCGTTTTTTGTAGCACCACCATCAATAAATAGCATCTGTTTTGAACTACAGGCATTGAGGTCAACGACCATTATATCACGTGACATGGTTGCAATTTAAAATCTGTTCATAATCTGCTATTTAAAGTAACTTTGTCAGAATCTCAGCACTCTAAAATGGAGGCCTTGGATTTTGATCAGCACTTGCTTGAGTTTGGATGATTAGAATTACAACTTTGAAGGCTCAGTGAGTTAAATGTGGGCTGAATTGTTACGTTGAAATTTGTGTTGAGGTTTTGGCATCTTAGTTATAGTGGGTTTACATCAACTCACCAGTGTGGGGGAAATGGCAGATTCTGTGGAACATTTGTTTCAAGTTATTTCAGAATTTTATCTAACATAGTAAAACATCTTTCTTTCTTTGCATGTTTATTTATTTTTATTTTTCTAGACTTGGATTTGTTGGAAGCCTGTAAAATTGAGTTCCACCGCCGCCTGAAGGTGTACCACTCCTGGAAGTCCAAGAGCAAGAAGCGGACAAGTGACACAGGAGATCAGAGAGCTCCAGAAAACATCCTAGCGAATGGTAAGGAGGAGCTTGTACATTTTTTGGCTAATGAATAGATTTTTTAGCCTGCTGGACAGGGTTTTCTCACCAACCAGACAGTAATCTCAAATTTTGGCATTATCAGGATGGTTGTAGATGGTTTGTTATACTCAGCATTGCAGTGTATGCTTTAGTCAGCTGTATTCAAACATTGGAATTACACATGCTAGGATGACATTCTTCCCTTGTGCTGCCACATAACATTTGTTTGAGTACTTGGAAAGGACTTGAAACACTTATGTTGAAACTCCTCCCTCCTACTCAGGCAAGCATTTTTTGTTGGGCACTTGACAATGACTTTGAGCCCTTGGGTTGAAAGTCTTCACTTTTACTCAGGCAAGCATTTTCAAGAGCCATTAAGAATAATTATAACCAATTTGTCTGAGTACTTGAAATCCTTGGAATGAAACTCTCACTCAGATTTATGTTTGAGAGGTAAGAAAGGACTTGAAACATTTGAGATGAAATTCTTCCCTCAATCAAGTTCCACTTGGGAATGTCATTAAACCCTCAGGTTGAAGACTTTCCATGTGGTGTGGCAGACATTTGTATGTAGCAAACCTTTGAGATTTTAACAAGTCCTGATAACTTTAATTTACCTGTGAGGTGGATATTATTAGTGACATGTTAGTGTACCGAAGTGTATGGAATATGATGATTGTCTTGAACTCCATAAGACCTTCTCCTCCAAGTCTGTTAAACTCATGTCATGGCTTCATTACCTCATAAACCTTGATTGAATTAATTGGTTGAAAAATTAAAACATCATAATCTCTTACTTGTCACTGTTTTTAATGCAGTCAGTTGCTTACAATCACCTGACCTACAAAAGTTCATGCTGAACAACTAGTTAATTAATTCCAGCTTTGTTTTGGACAATAATTTCCATTGAGAAATAAATTGCACAGTAACTTGTTTACAGATATTTATCATAAAGTCATTTCATATAATTATTTGGATTAGGTATTTGCATTTTAAGAAGAAGCAGAGGTTCGCTGCCATTCATTTTACCCATTTTGTGTAATGCCAACCATATCATATAGACAAAGTGAAGAAACTCTTATCCATTTCCTCCCATTATCACCCATCAACTAGATGTTTCCCAGTTGTAAGCTTTCACTTGGTACTATTAACACTTGGTACTATTAACACTTGGTACTATTAACACTTAGTACAATTAACACTGTACTATTAACACTTGGTACTATTAACACTTAGTACAATTAACACTTGGTACTATTAACACTTAGTACAATTAACACTTGGTACTATTAACACTTAGTACAATTAACACTGTACTATTAACACTTGGTACTATTAACACTTAGTACTATTAACACTTGGTACTATTAACACTTAGTACAATTAACACTTGGTACTATTAACACTTAGTACAATTAACACTTAGTACTATTAACACTTGGTACAATTAACACTTGGTACAATTAACACTTGGTACTATTAACACTTGGTACAATTAACACTTGGTACTATTAACACTTGGTACTATTAACACTGGGTACTATTAACACTTGGTACTATTAACACTGGGTACTATTAACACTTGGCACAATTAACACTTGGTACTGTTAACACTTGGTACTATTAACACTTGGCACTATTAACACTTGGTACAATTAACACTTGGTACAATTAACACTTGGTACTATTAACACTTGGTACTATTAACACTGGGTACTGTTAACACTTGGTACTATTAACACTTGGTACAATTAACACTTGGTACAATTAACACTTGGTACTATTAACACTTGGTACAATTAACACTTGGTACTATTAACACTTGGTACAATTAACACTTGGTACAATTAACACTTGGTACTATTAACACTTGGTACAATTAACACTTGGTACTATTAACACTTGGTACTATTAACACTGGGTACTATTAACACTTGGTACTATTAACACTGGGTACTATTAACACTTGGCACAATTAACACTTGGTACTGTTAACACTTGGTACTATTAACACTTGGCACTATTAACACTTGGTACAATTAACACTTGGTACAATTAACACTTGGTACTATTAACATTTGGTACTATTAACACTGGGTACTGTTAACACTTGGTACTATTAACACTTGGTACAATTAACACTTGGTACAATTAACACTTGGTACTATTAACACTTGGTACAATTAACACTTGGTACTATTAACACTTGGTACAATTAACACTTGGTACTATTAACACTTGGTACAATTAACACTTGGTACTATTAACACTTGGTACAATTAACACTTGGTACTATTAACACTTGGTGCTATTAACACTGGGTACTATTAACACTTGGTACTATTAACACTGGGTACTATTAACACTGGAACACTGGGTACTATTAACACTGGGTACTATTAACACTTGGTACTATTAACACTGGGTACTATTAACACTTGGCACAATTAACACTTGGTACTATTAACACTTGGTACTATTAACACTTGGTACTATTAACACTTGGTACTATTAACACTTGGTACTATTAACACTTGGTACAATTAACACTTGGTACTATTAACACTTGGTACAATTAACACTTGGTACTATTAACACTTGGTACTATTAACACTTGGTACTATTAACACTTGGTACTATTAACACTTGGTACAATTAACACTTAGTACTATTAACACTTGGTACTATTAACACTTGGTACTATTAACACTGGGTACTATTAACACTTGGTACAATTAACACTTGGTACTATTAACACTTGGTACTATTAACACTTGGTACAATTAACACTTGCTACTATTAACACTGGGTACTATTAACACTTGGTACAATTAACACTTGGTACAATTAACACTTGGTACTATTAACATTTAGTACAATTAACACTTGGTACTATTAACACTTGGTACTATTAACACTTGGTACTATTAACACTTGGTACTACTAACACTTGGTACTATTAACACTTGGTACTATTAACACTGGGTACTATTAACACTTGGTACAATTAACACTTGGTACTATTAACACTTGGTACTATTAACACTTGGTACTATTAACACAATACTACAATGAGGCCTCCTATAATCCTTGAATATTTTCATGACTTCAAACCATCCATCCAGAAAGTCAGTACAGTGTTGTATAATTTTGTATTTTCTACATTTTACAATCATTTTTTAAAAAAATATTTGATTAGCAATTGTTAATTTTTTGCAGTTGTTTTTTTTTTTTCTAATCCAGCTTGATATCACTGGTGCTTTATAATTGTTTATTTATTCATGCAGCCCAGTGAGTCCCCCCACATGTCCAGGCATGGCCTTTTGGCTTGAAATGCTGCATGTAAGGGGTCAGATTTGAATGATCTGTACTGCCTCCTTTACGTGCCATATGCTGCCAATCAGGCTGCTGACCAGTCACTTAATCTGTCTGGCCAACTGTAGCTCTTGACTGGTAACTAAGGTCTGACACACATACTAGCCAGCTATTTCTTCTTTAATACCCAATCATAATACCTTAGGAGAACTACTACTACCTTGCAAATCCAGCCCTCCCAGAGAACAGTTTTAGCTAAAAGAAGCTAAAAGTTAGCCGCCCCCTAGGTGGCGATTGGGCAGAGTGATCTCCCCTTGGTATAGGGATTGGCGGCAATACCCGTGAATATCCCAGTTACTACTTCTGCTCATGTTAAGAAGCATGCTTTCACCATGAGAGACCTCACAAATCCAGATTCAACTTTGGAAGCATATCATTATAAGTTGGAGAAGTCCTTTCACCTCTAAGGAAAATATACTCCATCTGTTTCCAACTTTTCTCTCTTCCTATGCAGACAAAGTTCAGCCATTTTAATTTGCCAACACTTTGTCATCTTGTCACATTTAATAGTACTTAGTCACTTGCATGGGTAGCCTGTGTGACTTCAGGCTACAAGTATTTTTATTTGTGTGCAGGTCCATATGCCTTTAAGAAACTCTTTATATATGTATGATTCCATTATTACTGGTACATATCGGTGAGTTTTCTATACCAAGGCATTTTTAGCATCTGGACACCATGCTTTAATGATTTTTCCAGTACATGCCATCCTTGACCCTTCCTACAGGTAGTAATGCAATTAAGATCATCTGTTATCACTATTTTCCAGGTAACCATCATTTCATACTGCTCTGCACCCACCATGTTCAAAACAGAGGTACAGGCCCACAGGTTTATAATTTCTGTTACAGGTGGTATTGTCAATTATATTATACCTGTACATTGTTTTATTAGACCATCTGATACCAATTTCCGGATCAAACTTTTTAAGGTGTAGCGCTGCACTGACATTGCATTAAAAAAGACAGGTGCAGGGCTACACAGATTTATATATTCTGCTCTATTTATCTTACAAATTAGACCAAGGGCAAAGTGCAGAAATGTACAGTTAAGGACAAAGACATCTTAATTCTACTTGCTGACCTGTCCAGAGTTTCTGGTGGACAAGGGATATAAGTCAACTAATGACCCTTCAGCCATAGAGCGCTTGAAATCTACATGATCAGAGACAGCTCCCGCACCCAAGTCACTACCACAGGACCACACCACCAATATTGGTGACTCCTATTGGCCTTGCCACTCAAGCGTTCAACTCTATATATATTGCAGAACAGCAAGGGAAAGAGCCAGACAAACAGCTAATAGTTTCCTCACGCATGCCAGGTACATGGACCAGTTATGTGGATCAGTCCTCCATAACCCGTTCTGACCTAATGATTCGGATGACATCCTCCCCACACAGATGGCCATATTCCATTTTGACCATCCTAGGCCATGTACAAGTGATCATGTGGGGCCAAAACCACAACTAATATAGTTTATATCACCAGAAGACAGCCAGGTTTCCAGTACATTAAACCTGACCTATACAGTGATTTACAGAGACCAGTCTAACCAATATACAGTCATTTAAAGAGACCAGTCTAACCAATATACAGTCATTTACGGAGACCAGTCTATACTGCCTCAAGATAATCATTTGTTATGATGCCATGCTTAGTTCCTCTGCCATGAGCAGAGACTCCTTAATCAGCGACTACATGGTAATCACAGTTTCTAATTCAGGGCTCTGTGAGTTTAGTGAGCAGCAGCCTTCATCACGTTTCACCACCTAAGTCTCTGGCATCACAGAAGACTTAAGCCTTACCTCATGCAAGCAAAGACAATGATGCTTATTCTCAACTGCCACCATTGGTTCTAGACTATACGATGTCATGGGAAGATACAGCCTTCTGAGCCTTCATTGAAGAAGCATTCTCAGAGATCTGCTCTCCTCTTCCCACTCCATCAACTACCTGGACCAGAGCTCCAGCATCTGTTGTTATTATGACGAAAGACTCCAACTTCAAATTCCTTCTGCAGTCTGGGAGAGTTACAGATATATTGAACTGCCTTCACAATCATTTACATGATCCAAGCATCATCCGACTTTTCTTCTACCATCAAACTTTTTTCAGTGGTTCTACCTTTGCCATACACCAGTATTGCATTTGGAAACCCCAGCTGTTGACCTTGATATAGCAGTTTGGGGATTACATTGCCACACTCCATACCTGTGGACTGGATGGCCTTTAATGACACTCAGCAATTAGTACGCAATATTATAGCCATGGGTTATATGTTGGATTTCATCTCTATGGCTGTCTTCTTACAAGCAGAGCATAGCTTATCCTCTCCCACTCCAAATACCTCAGGGCATGCATGAGAGTTGGTCTTAAGAATGGCCTGAGTACTCAGCAGAGCCACTCATCACACCTTGACCAATGCCATAACCACAGCTACAAATTTATAGTTGGTGGAACAAGACTCAGTGCTTTCTACCACCACTTTCCTTAAGGATCACCGTAAGGCCAAGCTCCATTTGGTTTTTCAGGAGTCCATAGGTCTTTAAAACATCATCATCTGTGTCATCACTATGTTCTGGTTGACTTTGTCAACTGTGACTATGGTGTACCTGATGACATCTTCAAAAAGCACATGGTAAGTTCAATTTCAGGGCAGGAACAATCTAATGTCCTGTTTAGATGATCAAGGCTTTTAAGGGAACTGGGAAAAGTCCACTCTCAACATATTCCTACGAAAAGTTCACTCTCAACAAATCCCTGGGAAATGTCCACTCTCAACAAATCCCAGCAGTTTGTCCACCAGGACACAGAGTTTGAGATGAGTTGCAGTTTTTGTCCATCTCCCACACTTACACAGGGATTGTCAGACTCATGGAGTCAATGTCCAGCAAGAGAGATTTTGCCGCTCCTCAGTTTGCTCAATGTGGCAGTTGATTTGATTCTTGTTAGCTGCTTTTTCATGCACCTTTTGCAGAATCCTTTGCTGGCACAGTAGCACCCCTTACCAGGTCAGCTCATTCAGAAAGTTGGAACCATAACCAAGTATATTATTCCTGCATCATTAATGCAACAAAAACAGGCTTATGGCAGGAATTCCTCCAGAAACTTGACTTTTCAATATATACAGACACCAGTTCATACTTTTGAGGAGCCCACCTGTTGCCATGCTTCACCATAGTAATTGGCAAGTGGGTCTGGAGTAGTTTCCTCCTCACATCAACCTTCTGGAAATTAAATCTGTGGTCAACATTTTCCATTCTGGGAAATGGGAAATGACTCTTAGGGAAAGTAGTCCTTGGTTGCAGGTTTTCACATGGCTCAACTTCAGTCAGCTTGTGCCTTTAATCTGAACCTCACTGAAGTTAGACATGCTTGCTAATTGCTTTAGCTTGGCATTCAGAGTGAGTTGCATGCCCTATGAATGGACCTCAACTATCCCCAGCTCAGGTTGGATAGTTTCTTGGTCCTAATGACACCAGACTTTTTGACTAAGAATAGGTTGCCATTGGCTGGTAGTCAAGAGTGGTCATACACTCTCTCTTTTTCAAAGAGGTCATGGGACACAAGAATGTCTTCTTCTTCCAGTAAAGGCTGGGAAAAAGGATATGACCCCTCAAGCTCATGTGCTGGGTCTGAAGTGGGTAATGCACTCAGCAAACTTGGAAGTCTCAGAAGATCAGATACACCTCATGAAGATTAGAACAATCTCAGTAATCCTCATGTTTCAAATGTATGATGCCTAGTTGATGTCAGCACCACCTCATCAGCATGGATTTAGCACTTTGATTTGAATTTTTATCAGTGAGAAGATTATTTTCTTCTCAGTGTATGGATATCACAGGTTTCCATGACCATGTTGTGTTGCTTTGTATGGTCATTACAGGTTTACATGACCATGTTGTTTTCCTGTGTATGGTCATCACAGGTTTTCCAGGACCTTGTTGTTTTCCTGTGTATGGTCATCACAGGTTTTCCATGACCATGTTGTTTTCCTGTGTATGGTCATCATAGGTTTCCATGACCATTTTGTGTTGCTGTGTATGGTCATCACAGGTTTTCCAGGACCATGTTGTTATCCTGTGTATGGTCATCACAGGTTTCAATGACCATGTTGTGTTGCTGTGTATGGTCATCACAGGTTTTCCAGGACCATGTTGTTTTCCTGTGAAGTGTCATCATAGGTTTCCATGACCATTTTGTGTTGCTGTGTATGGTCATCACAGGTTTTCCAGGACCAGGTTGTTTTCCTGTGTATGGTCATCATAGGTTTCCATGACCATGTTGTGTTGCTGTGTATGGTCATCACAGGTTTTCCAGGACCAGGTTTTGTTGCTGCTGTGGAGAGTGGCTTTATATGCTTCATCCAGCCATTCCTCCCTTGAAGGGATGCCCATGATACAGGTAGGATGTTCAGTATTTCCTCCTGCTATTTATTTTCTATACATCATCCTAATAGGGGATTGTGTTAGAAAAGAAAGCAAAGGTTTTAGTAAATTGTTTCTAAGAGAATACTTAACTGATCACATTACTATAAAGCCCTCTCACAACTACCTGCAAATGCAAACATACTAGTTGATGTGTCATTCAGCATAAAACCAGTAAACAGCTGTTGATGGATAGCCGAATATTGATGGTGATGGAAAGAAGTGGGTAAAAACATTTCTTCCATTTGTGTCCATGGTACATAGACAGAAAAGACTAACTTTGTTTGGGGAAGGCTGAATTAGGGAAGTAGTGGAGTTTATTTTCCTAACATTAATATAATCAGGTAAGTATTCTCACAGAACCATATTTATAACAAATTTGGCTTTCAGTTGTAAATTTTACCTTGGTTCAGAGAAATCTAACCCTTTGGGTTAGATAAGTTCATGTATTGACATGTTTTAGGACCATATTAGATCAGAAACTATTGTATTAGGTTGTTAGTTCTTTGCAAGGCATGGGGAGTAGCATACATGCACTTTTACTTAAATCAATAAATTGTCTCAAGTTCTTGCTTGGGTTCTTAAGATTTTGTTGTATGAACTTTCATATAGAGGTGTTGTTAACAATGTACAGTTTATTTTGATTAAACATGTATAGAGGTGTTGTTAACAGCATACACTTTATTTTTATTAAACATGTATAGAAGTGTTTTTAACAATGTACACTTTATTTTGATTAAACATGTATAGATGTGTTGTTAACAACGTACACTGTATTTTGATTAAACGTGTATAGAGGTGTTGTTAACAATGTACAGTTTATTTTGATTAAACATGTATAGAGGTGTTGTTAACAACATACACTTTATTTTGATTAAACATGTATAGAGGTGTTGTTAACAGTGTACACTTTATTTTGATTAAACATGTATAGAGGTGTTGTTAACAATGTACACTTAATTACTTCAGCTGAAGAAGCTTTGCCACCTCCTACTACCACTCGCCCACCTGCTGCCAAGAAGGACGATGACGTTGCAGCTCAGAGATTTTTCCGCATCCCGTATGTTCGTCCAGCTGATGAGTATCGTTCTGAGAGTCACGACAAAAAGCAAGGAATGTGGTATGCTCACTTTGACGGCCAGTATATTGCACGCCAGATGGAAATCTACCCAGACAAGGCTCCTAAACTGTTGGTCGCAGGTAAGATTATGTAGGGAATGTTTCACCACATAGAAATTAGAAAATATTTTTTTACATTGATTATTCATCAAGAGCAAACAATAATAGTGCATATTCTTGAAATTAGTATTTGTACTATAATGTACACATGAATTGTGATTGAATTTGTGAACGAATTTCACCTGCATACTGTCTTTAAGATGTTTTTTGGGTGAAACCTATCCTTTTATGTGTTGATCAAGCCTTTTTCTCCCAAGTTCTTTCTTTTAGTGTTTCTTTTTGCTGAAATTTGATGGTTTTGCACACAGCTCATCAAAGCAGTGTTCTGATAATTGTTCCCCCTTCTTAGTGTCTGAGTAAGCATCTGGTTATATTGTGTTTGCCAATTATTATCTTTTAATATGTTAATAACTTCATGAGGTGTGGGTTAGTGTGGACACAAGAAAGCCAACTAAATACACACACACAGATGGATGTCATGTTGTTTGTTGCCTATGGATGAATGAAGTATTGGATTTTGTGTTGCCCCACTTACTGTGGAAGGAAGGAAGGTCCATCTTCCTACCTGTCGACTCCCTCCATTCCCATGAGGGGTCTGGGTCATTTCCGGTTTTAAAGAATTCTGCACCCCACCACCAGCAGGGCAGGAACCAGGAGTGATTATTGTGGTTCAGAGATCACCAACTTGGGTCATTGGCACTTGTTACAATGTCATCAGTGCCTGTTAGGGCTCTGAGTCACTCATGCCCGTTAAGGCACTGGGATACACATGCCTGTTAGGACACTGGACCACTCGTACCTATGAGGACACTGGGTCACTCATGCCTGTTAGGACACTGAGCCACTCAAAGGAGGAAAAATACTAGTGCACATATGAGCAGCACCCTCTCAAGGGGGGGTTAAGTGACAATGACTGAGAGGAACTAGTTGCTTCTTCCTGAAGATAGGGAAGAGCAGCATTTTTAATTCTAGAGATCTGATGATGAGGCCTCTGCTTCACCCAAGTTTCATCTATCAAATCTTTTTCACCAGACCCATCTTTAACAGGTGACCAGTGATTGCATACCAGGCACTGGTCACCGATCACAAGGCACCAGTTACTGGGCAATGCTCATCCGGCAACAGGACTCCTGGTTTTGAATGACATCTAGCTACAGTTATCAGGTCAATACACTTAATTTTTCTAGGATATCACTTATTTCCTAAAGAGAATCGGGTTTCACTTACCTATCAAGGGAAGGAAATCAGATCAGCATTCCCCCTCCCTGTTCTATGATCCCATTTAATTCCTACAGAATTTAGGGACCATCACTACCTGGTAATGAGTCTTTTTTCTCCATGACACCATAAATGTATCTGCCTAGGTTTCAAGGAATGTTGGACTTGGCATCCCCTTGACCCCTGTCCAACAAAAAGGAAGCAGGCCACCACTGTCCTCCAAGATCGTTGAGAAGAGAGGATTAAGATAGTAGGGTTGTAGTGTTTTCACCCATTAGCAGCCGTACAACTACCAAAACCCCATTTCAGTTTCTCCCTCACCACTGGCAGACTAGGAAGGCTGTCTCACTTCAGAATATAATCAGGACAGCATTGCTCTTTCCATTTTAGTAGACTTTAATGAGTACACCAGAAGAACCAATTGTGGCTGGCTGCTTCCTGCCATTGGAGTCCTTTGCTCCATCCCACCTCTTGGGTCAGATGATGGAGGAGGAGGAAGTATGGACATTTGATCAGGCAGTCAGTAAGGTTGATTGCTGTCATCCCTAGATCTTCAGGACTGGCAACACTTCAGTCTGGAGGGACTTTCTGGCGCCCCCCTCTACTTAAGATCTTCTTCTGCTCCTGCATTTGGCAATGGTTCAGGAGCTAACACAGAAGTTTTCATGGGGCCAAAGAGTCCATCTGACAGCAGAAGGGGTGATCTCTCTAGTTATTGGATTCATTCTCACATTAAGCCCACCACACAATGTAAACTTCCCCCACCCCACATGGAATCAGGTGCTTCCCAAGTGGGGATATTGGCTGGAACTTAGGGTCATTTCCTGGTAAAATTCTTGTAAACATTGTGACTAAAGGCTCAAACCTCTGGCAATAACCTCATACCAATGACTTTTTGGCTGCTGCCACCTGCAGCCTTTTGAAGGAGGAATCATTGGCTTCAGCAGCTTTTCAGTGCATCCACAACCTCCCTTGGAAATGGATGCTTCTGAAGTAAGGATATCAGCTGGAACTTGCCATCGTCTCCTGATAAAATCCTTGGAAGTCTTGAAACTAAAGGGACATTAACCTCTCATGTCAATCCCTTGATGGCTGCTGCCTCTTTCAGTTTTTTTAATCATTGTCTTCATCAGCTCTTCAATACTTGCTGTGACAAAAACATTAAGGCATGCTCTGTCAGTGTCTATGGAGATGCAGCTTTGGAGACATTCAGGTTTGCTTGGCATAGAAGGAACCTTTTATCAGCAGCACCACTTGAAGTGGAGATGCATAATTTTCATTTTGGAGGTCTCATCCCCTCTGTAGTGTTAGAAGATTTGAAGGACCAGCAACACTGACTGACCACCATGTCAAATTTTTAAAACAAGACCAACTTCAACAGTAGCACCAGCAGCCCCAGGTACCCACCACCACCACCTGTCATTCATTAGATGAGGCAGTCAAAGGGGCTAAGGAAGAAGGTCATCTCACTCTTCCACCTTTCCCAAGGAGAAAAACAGTCCTAGGTTGTCATGTTATCTCTTACATTATCTTTCCCTTCCCAGCCTTCCAGTAGCTTCCAGACAAGATCTTATTTCAGAGGCTTGGACAGGCTATGGCTTTATTTCCATGGACCTTTTTTCCTGTCATGGACACTCATTTCCTTTCACCTGTCCAAACTGGTTCATCTACAAGGAGAGGTGCATAGCCTTCATTGGATGGTTGAGTTCAAGAGAGTGGTAAATTACCCAAGTCCTGGTTTCTATTCTTTAATCTTTTTGGTGCTGATTGATGGCAAAATGTTTTGATTAATCATTGATCTTTCTGCCTTAAACAAATTTCTTCAGAAAGAACACTACAAAATGGAGACTACCACCTTAGTCAGGAATGCCATAAGGCTGTGTGAATGGGATCTGCAGTATGTATACCTTCACATGACCATCTCCACCTCACATGAAATACCACCAACTTTGCCTCACCCAAAAGTTATTGAAATTTTGGACTCTTGTGTTTGACCTCACTGCTGCCCCTAGAACCTTTTACCAGGGTGATGGGGGTAACAGTCACTCTGTAGAGGTTTTGAAGGATCCCCATCCTCTAACATTTCAGTGACTGGTCAATGTAGTGTCCTCAGAGATATCCCTCTGTTGGTTGACAGTGACTCAGCTGGGTCTAATCTGAAGCCAGGATAAGATGAATTTCCTCACCAATCAGAAATTTGAGTTTCCAAGACCTGTATCTCAATCATGAGTTCCTGAATGACACTTTTTGTATGCCTTTGGGTGTTATTAAAACCCCTTTAGGAATCTTTGGGTGTTATTAAAACCTTTTTAGGAATCTTTGAGTGTCACTTGATTTGAGAACCTTACCCTAAAGGCAGCTTTCCAGTTGTCCTTAGTGTCAGCAAGGAGGAGTGAAATCTATGCTTTGCCAGCTAATAATATTTAGTGGTATCTATGATTCTTTTGCTTTTCTTTGCCAACCATGGATTCTAACTAAGAATCAACTACATTCAGTAACCTCTGCACCTACTGAGACTCCAAGTCTCATCCATATCTGTGCTGGGGATGATCAAGATAGGCACCTTTGTCCACTTAGGGCATCATGGTTTTATTTAGATTCCTCTAAACAGAGAAGGAAAGGTTGGATTTGTCTCTTTACCCTACTTTAGGATTCCTCTGTTATTTTGGTGACTACCAAATCCAGGTAGATTGTCCTCACTATCAAAAGAGTTTATCATTTTCTCACCTAGAGGATCTGTCTTTAATGCTAATTAAAGCCAGTGAGGTTAGAGAGCTATTACCTCATCAAGCCAATGAGGTTTGAGCTATTACTACATCAAGCCCATGAGGTTAGAACTATTACTACATCAAGCCAATGAGGTTAGAACTATTACTACATCAAGCCAAGGAGGTTAGAGCTATTACTACATCAAACCATTGAGGTTAGAGCTATTACTACATCAAGCCATTGAGGTTAGAGCTATTACTACATCAAGCCAATGAGGTTTGAGCTATTACTACATCAAGCCATTGAGGTTAGAGCTATTACTACATCAAGCCCATGAGGTTAGAGCTATTACTACATCAAACCAGTGAGGTTAGAACTATTACTACATCAAGCCAATGAGGTTAGAGCCATTACTACATCAAGCCAATGAGGTTAGAGCTATTACTACATCAAGCCATTGAGGTTAGAGCTATTACTACATCAAGCCAATGAGGTTAGAGCTATTACTACATCAAGCCATTGAGGTTAGAACTATTACTACATCAAGCCAATGAGGTTAGAGCTATTACTACATCAAGCCATTGAGGTTAGAGCTATTACTACATCAAGCCATTGAGGTTAGAGCTATTACTACATCAAGCCATTGAGGTTAGAACTATTACTACATCAAGCCAATGAGGTTAGAACTATTACTACATCAAGCCAATGAGGTTAGAGCTATTACTACATCAAGCCATTGAGGTTAGAACTATTACTACATCAAGCCAATGAGGTTAGAGCTATTACTACATCAAGCCAATGAGGTTAGAGCTATTACTACATCAAGCCATTGAGGTTAGAGCTATTACTACATCAAGCCATTGAGGTTAGAGCTATTACTACATCAAGCCAATGAGGTTTGAGCTATTACTACATCAAGCCATTGAGGTTAGAGCTATTACTACATCAAGCCCATGAGGTTAGAGCTATTACTACATCAAACCAATGAGGTTAGAACTATTACTACATCAAGCCAATGAGGTTAGAGCTATTACTACATCAAGCCAATGAGGTTAGAGCTATTACTACATCAAGCCACTGAGGTTAGAGCTATTACTACATCAAGCCAATGAGGTTAGAGCTATTACTACATCAAGCCATTGAGGTTAGAACTATTACTACATCAAGCCAATGAGGTTAGAGCTATTACTACATCAAGCCATTGAGGTTAGAGCTATTACTACATCAAGCCATTGAGGTTAGAGCTATTACTACATCAATACACAAATCACTCTTTGGATGATATCATGTGAGCCACCTTCTGGTGATCTCATTCTGCCTTTTGTCATTTTACCTTCAATCTTTTATTTTATCAGAGCAAAGGCATTTGTTCATTGGGTCCAAATTTTGACAGCACAGCATTTGACCAGGCTGTCTACCAGCCGTCAGCAAGAAACACTCCTTTGCATTTCTTATTTCTGCCATTCCATCCACCCTTCTATCTGCCATTTTGAGGCCATCAGCTGCCTTCCTAAGTGGTGAATTCAGCAATGCAGTAGAAGCATGTAACATCTTACTGTCATTGAATTAGTTGTGGGTGGGGGGAATAATTTTATTTACATAATACTTAGCTATTGCAATGATTCCCTCTGCACTCCATGACTTGATGCCATGTAGTCATGGTCCAAGTGAAAAGAGGATGACATTCTGTATGTAGGAAGTAATGCAGTAGTAACTAGTAAGTATTACATGATTAAAACTAGTTTTACCCCAAAAGTAACAATTGTAAAAATAACATTTTTGCTTTCCATATGGTGACTTCACATGAATTAAATTCAGGGTCACATGTCAAGATCACTGGATTCTAAATTGCTTCTTTAATTTGTGCATATCTAGTTACAGTGTAGTGATTACTGGGCCCAAAGATCTTTGTATTATTCCACATCACTATGATCTTAGTCAGTACAATGTCATAGCTGCCAACTGTCCCGTTTTTTCCGTATTTGTCCCGTATTTTGGACCTGACTATGGGTGTACGTTTTTTTTGCCAAAAATACATTTTTTTAATTAAAACAAAATAATAAAAAATTTCCTTGCAATTTTCAGTTTAGAACGGGCACTCAGTTCCATTCTGATAGAAATGTATCGCATGTATATAGGAATACAATTCTACAATATGATTGGTTCATTCGAAATCGAGGCTACCATGCCTGTCTTTATCTGCCATATTGGATTTCTCAAACAGTTACCGCTATCACTGTGTCTCATCTTCGTAATATTCAACTTCTAATCATGTTGAATAGGAAAGCAGAATATTCAGAATTTTCACCAGAAAAGACAAGAAAACAGAACTGAAAGGACAATTGTGCCGTCTTGTTTAGGTTTGTGAAATCATCTAGTAAAGGAGAGACTTTACATTTTGGAAATTGTGTAATGTGATTTCGCTATTGGGCATGGAGGCACACATGAAATACAAGAGCACGAAAAAGCTAATAAACATCAGCTTGCTGCTTCATCATAGACAACTCAGCCTGAACTTGGATGTATATAAATACCAGAGAGAACCTTGATGTAATTCGATCGAAATTCGGTTTATTAAATTTCTTTTAGAAATGAACCCTCTTTCAGTTACTAGTGTTGCTGGCGATTTATTTTGCACGCATTTTCCAGACAGTAAAATCGCAAAGGATTACTCGTATGCTAGAATGAAAACAGTTCAGTAAGAAAATCACACAGAATTGAGATTATCAATGAAAGTAGGTACATTGGAATCAATAATAATTGAAAAAAATAAACAAGGTGTGGAAAAGGCTCCTATAAACAGCCTGTGTCTGAGTGTGTTGCACTCTTGCACCTTCTGAATGGGCACCCGAATGGAACAGGGTGCCCGTCCAGAAGGTACAAGTGTGCAACACATGCGTCTTTGACATTAAATAATTATGTAAGGCACTGTCCTACCTTACTGATGGTTGTATATGTTGTAAGTAGTTACATTTGCATTAGGGGCCCCAAGTGGCTGAGTGGTCTAAAGCACTCTCCGTTACGGATCACTGCCATCTAAACCTCTATCTGCGTGGGTTTGAGTCTCGGATTCAGCGAATGTGGATATGTGAGAAAGCTTGCCAGTAGCTTCTCGTGGGTCGGTGGTTCTTTCCGGGGATTTCCCGGTTTCTTCCTCCACCATTAATGCTGGCCGCCATGTATAGCCTATCGTGTGCTGAAAAATGGCGTTAAGCCCTACAACAACAACAACAACATTTGCATTAAAATTTTTAAAAATCAGTATTTGGTCCTGAAAATCAGTATTTTTGTCATAAGCAATCAGTATTTTTGTACTTGGGGGTTGGCAGCTATGCTGTGTATCCCAAAAAAGCACACAGCTGCATTGTAATTTTGTCTGTCAAGCCAAGTAAGATATAGTTATCACTTTTTGACATCTCTGTGATCATCAGGAATTAAAATGTTTTGTATAATGGTTGAGATTTTTCAGACGTATATACATGTGCCCTGTCATTCCCAGGCAAAACACTGTCATGCACAATACTCGTTTTCTTATGTATAAGATGTGATGTCTATTGATGTCATTTTCAGGTGTGGATGACCTGAGTATGTGTGAGCTTAGCTTGGATCAGACTGGTCTTGCCAAGAAGAAGGGGGCAGAAATTCTTGGAAGGGAGTTTGAAGAACACTGGGCTGAATGTGATGGGACCAAGTACCTGAAGGAACATGCAAACAAAATATCATCTAAATTCCTTCAGAAACGCTTGGGGATTGTACGCAAATAAGGTTTAGGGAAATTAGATGTAATTATTGTCTGCCATACGTATTTCAACAAGTTAATGACCTTGTGGTGTGGAAGTGTTTTAAGTGATGACATGGTAGTCATTGACTTTTTTTTTACTTTAAATTTTGTGAAGTTCAAAACATATCAGGCTAGAGTGTGGACCTTGATTTTAATATGATGCATTTATACATGTATATATCCAGTTAATTAATTGAGGAACTTGTAACAATTAGAAATGTATGCCTAAACCTTTTGCTTTCTTGTAATCAAAAGCTCATTCAATCTACCACTCTATCTGCCAGTCTGCCATTCTGTCTGCCATTCAATCTACCATTCTATCTGCCATTCTATCTTCCATTCAATCCACCATTCTCTCTGCCAATCTGCCATTCAGTCTTCCATTCTATCTGCCATTCAGTCTACCATTCTGTCTGCCATTCAGTCTGCCAATCTGCCATTCCATCTGCCCTTCTATCTGCCAATCTGCAATTCCGTCTGCCCTTCTATCTGCCAATCTGCCATTCCAACCACCCTTCTGTCTGCCCTTCCAGCTGCCATTCAGTCTGCCAATCTGCCATTCCATCTGCCCTTCCAGCTGCCAGTCTGCCATTCCATCTGCCCTTCCAGCTGCCAATCTGCCCTTCTATCTGCCAATCTGCCATTCAGTCTGCCAATCTGCCATTTCATCAGCCATTCCATCTGTCATTCAGTCTGCCGATCTGCCATTCAATCTGCCATTCCATCAGCCAGTCTATCTGTCATTTAATCTGCCAATCTATCTATCATTCAGACTGCCATTCATACCATGCAGCTTTCATTTAAAGAACTTTTGTTGCAGTTGTATTTTTTTTATAGAAAGAAGTTCAGATAAATAGTTCAGATAAAAGTGTTTGGACAGGCTTCAGGCAGAACCTCTCTAGCTATTGTTTCAAATGGAAGTTACATTTCCACAGAATGGCTTCATATGTATTTGACATTTTGTCTCACCTGTTATAACTTGGTGAAATAGAGTAATCACTTTTCTGGTGGAAACAGTGGGACTGTTGTCATTGTCATCAACAATGTTAGTTTTGCAGTAAAATTTCTGAGAGTCACATATCTTATGCATTAGTGGTTGCATTCAGCTAAAACTTTGGGATAACTTTACTTTGGGTCTAAATTTATTATTTCTGTCTTACTTAAGCAGACAGTTTGTTTCATCATTGTGAACATGGTTAAAGTTTTACATTAAAGTTTTTGAAAGTCATGTCTTTTACATTTGTTGCTGGATATAATGATACCAAATAGGTATAAATTTTATATGCTGGTATATTCAGATTTTCTGTCTTTTATGTCTCACCAGCTTAAGCACAAGGCACGTTTCATTGTTTTTTAAATAATGTCCAAATTTTGTGTTCATTTTTATTATGAAGTGATATCTTCAATATCTGTTGCTGTATTCTGCTGAAAGTTTAGGTTAATAATTTTAGGTCTAAAGCTTTGGCTAATACTATTGGTCTAAAGCTTTGGCTAATATTACTATTAGTCTAAAGCTTTGGCTAGTATTACTATTGGTCTAAAGCTTTGGCTAGTATTACTATTGGTCTAAAGCTTTGGCTAATATTACTATTGGTCTAAAGCTTTGGCTAGTATTACTATTGGTCTAAAGCTTTGGCTAATATTACTATTGGTCTAAAGCTTTGTTTAATATTACTATTGGTCTAAAGCTTTGGCTAATATTACTATTGGTCTAAAGTTGTTATGCCAAAATGTATCAAATTCCTGTCCTGCCTAATGTTCTTGCTTAGGCATTATGGTCCACAATATTAAAGTTAAATGTGATATTTTATGGAAGTCTGACATGAGGGTTGCACTGATAAGAATATCGATGCAAGTCAGACACCTGGTTGTGAGGAACACTTGGCTGTGATTTCTGAAAAATTATTATAGGATTAAATGATCATGGTTGGGTATTTATCGATGTGTAAATTTTACCTAATCACTCACAAAGTTGATTAAATCTGCTGATCTGATGTTAGAAAGGAAGTAAATTGGAATTATAAAGATTAAATCATCATGGTTGGGTATTTATCGATGTGTAAATTTTACCTAATCACTCACAAAGTAAATAAAGTCCGAAGATTTAATCAACCAAACATTCACTTTCATGTACCTTGAAGTTTTCTTTCATTAGCCTCTTAACTGCGATAGAATACATAGCCCTATCTTCGCCAGCCAAGATTCATTGATTCTTTATACAGTGATATGGGGTAGAATGTCATAGCAGGTCATGCCAGCGATGTATTGTTATGATCATTATTTTAATATATAAAAAATGGTTGTTGCGGTTGCACCAGGAATATTCCTTTTTTTTTCGAAAATTATGCTTGCGTATGGCACGTGTTGTTATAGCAACGTCGTTGTTACTTTCTACACATTTCGATCTTTCAAAAGCAAATTTGTGTCCATTTTTAGTGAGATCCCTTTGTTGACATGACTCTGACCTTTAATAACCGCCGCTGTAACATGTTGTCGAGGTGAAATACAATAATTTCCGAAGATTGGCTTCTAAAGCCTGCCATATGCCTTCATCGGCAAAAGGGGTGAGTGTTGGAGTGCAGAAATGTCTGTGCAATTACATTGTTTTAACTTCTCATGGTCGATTTTAATCTGTCGCTTGTCATTTTTCATCGGAAATCACAGGAGTGGATGGGTGGGAGATTGTTGTTGTTATTATTAGGGTGTAAAGCGTTGATATAGATAAAACTTCACATCAAATGATCTGGACATAGGGAACCAAAAGTAGTCTGCAGAATTTATCGATGTGTAAAAAACTCCAGATCAGTATCACGTGACCGTTTACATCCAATCAAAACGAAGAAAATGCAGTCAATTAATAAAAATTGGAATTATTATGATTTATTATACTGACAGTGTAGTTTGGTGTGTAACAAAATGTTTACCCCTTAAATGCAGACAGAGTTTGGGTTAGATGAATTAGCTGCATTATTTATATAGATACAGTTTTGCCTTGTATTTGAAACAAATTACAAAAATAAAGTTGTTGGTTTGTAATGGTTGCTGTAGCAAAAGTCTGAGTTTTGATCAGTCGTTGAAGTGCTTGATTTTACTGTAATATGGAATGTTCAAGCAAGAAATGATTTTAGCAGAAAAATAGAGGTACACACAATATGAATTGTGACATTGTACCACACAGTATGAATTGTGGCATTGTACCACACAATATGAATTGTGGCATTGTAACACACAATGGGGATTGTGACATTGTACCACACAATATGAATTGTGGCATTGTAATACACAGTATGAATTTTGACATTGTAAAACACTATGAATTGTGACATAGCATCATACAAGCAGGTAGATTGGTACTGAAAATGGAATGGGGGAGGGAGTATCAGCTGAATAGAGGATCAGTAATGCTAGAAATAATCACATATGTACTTTTTAAGATGCTAATAAACTGTTGATGGTAGATTGACTGTCCTTGTGAAAATGACTGACTGCTCTTGTGAAAATGATTGACTGTCCTTTTGAGAATGACTGACTGTCCTTGTGAGAATTACTGCTCTTGTGACAATGACTGACTGTCCATGTGAGAATCACTGACTGTCCTTGTGAGAATGACTGACTGTCCTTGTGAGAATGACTGACTGTCCTTGTGAGAGTGACTGGATCCACTCGACACTAAATAATCTACTTCTGTTGATGTGCCATAAAAGACCAAACCATATAAACATACTTTGGATCCACCCGACACTAAATGATCTGTTTGTGTTGATGAACCATAAAACACCAAACCATATCATATAGATACTTTGGACCCTGCTATTTTGACAGCTGATCAATGTACAGTGTACATTGTTCCAGTGCAACCTGTACAGTGCATACTGTTCCAATGTAGTAAGCATCAGTTTGGATGATGGCCAAACCCACACAATGCTTTTAATAATGGAAGCTTTCCATCTTGCATAATTGATGCACATATCACTATTTCCTTATGTAAGTGATAAGTGAAGTACAATTTTTTAGCCTTTTTAAAAAATTACTTCTTGAATTTATAAAACGGATGATGATGATGACTTATTTAGAATCCTACTGGCTTTAAGCATTATCACCACAGATGGCAGGGATAGAGAACCAGTCAGTGAGGGTCATCTTGGGCTTAAAAAGGAATTATCACTTAGTTTATTACTGATCTGGTATGAAATGATGCCGAATCAGCAGAAAAGATAGTGCCATGCTGAAAAGTGTCCCATTGGCTAAGTGATAATTCCATACCTTGTCACTAACAAACCAGTGAATTAACTCACTGACAAATAATCCAGATTTGTCATTAATATTATAAAAATGTGTTTGGCAGTTTCATTCCTAAAATTTTAATGTTGTCCTGACATTATGTCCTACCAGCATGGTTGCCTGACTGACCCATAGCAGTCTGATGACCCATGCTTGCCTGACTGACCCATAGCAATCGGATGACATTTGTGGACCAAAAACAACATAAAGAAGTTGTCAGGGTGTGTGCTAATACATTTTTGAATATTCTTTTTAAAAATGAGTTTCTTTTCTGTAGCTAGTGAGTTTCTGTCCTAAAGCTTGTCTTAGATGCACTTTAAAAACATTCATTACATTTTCACATAGAAGCTACCATAGTGAAGGTTTGGATTGATCATGCACTTTAAAAACATTCATTACATTTTCATGTAGAAGCTAGTGGAGGTTTGGATTGATCCTGAGTTATATGTCTTTTGCATCTCATTTTTTATGTGCATTTTATTTATTATGTTTCTGCTTTTTTCGCTTACTGTAAATTATTTATTTTTATTTTTTGGAATCAGTTTAAATTTTTGTACAATATAGAATAAGAAATTTAGTGTTAACCTCAAAAAAGTGAAATTTGTAGTTTGATTTTTTATTTTTATTTTATTCTTTATTGCATTTTTAGAACTGGATGTGATCTGTAGATCAAAGTAGATGTAAACAAAAAAAATCTTTTTAGAATAATTAACATTGGGTGTTTTGTTTTCATTTGTGTTTTTTTTATATTTAGCCCAGTGTGAAGGTATATGAATGAAGTAAATCTTCACATCAGCTGAAGATAAGTACAGAAATAAAATTGCTTAATCTGATGTAAAAAACAGAAGTAAAATATGAGATGCTCAGACTATTCATAAATTATACATGTATATGCATGTTTGGTCTGGCTGGTCAGATCATGTATGGTTTCTATCATTTGTATGGTTTTTTTGGTATCATTTATTATTTATTATTGTCCATCTGCATAACGACCATACAAACCCTCACAATTCTGTGACAAGTAAATACATTGATCATCAAATTAAATAGGATATGATTGATTTTAAAATATTGTTGTACTTGGATCATTTCATTTTATATTGTGTAATAAAAGTGAAGTTTTGAAAGATATTCAAAATCGAGTATGACTTTCTCTTTTTCTTATGCTAATTGATTCTGTCATATATTTGATTAGTGTCTGTTATCAAGATCATGGTGCATCAGGATGTAACATATTTAGCAATGTCTTATGATTTCATGGCAGTTCAAACAGGTATGTTAATTAAAGGTACGTATTTACAGCACAGAAGTGAGGAAACAGATTTTCTGCATCTGTTTATTACAGCATCTGATAAATTTAGCTAATTCCTACAAGATTTGCTTTGTGCTGGTAATTGTTATTGGTGTAAATGACTATATATATTAAATATAATAGAAATCCGTTGCTTTATTGAAAAAAAATTATTTTGTATATTTACATTTTTATCTTGATCAGAGTTTCATACTTTATAACTTTATGGGTCATACATTTTTATTGGTTGTTGAGTGGAATTGTGATCTATTGTGATAATAAATACTAAAATTGAATTATGAATTGTTTGTCACATCCTAATCATACAAGAAATCAAGAAATAATATTTAAGAACATTTTTCTTACCTTCCAGTTGTCTTATGTGATGAAAAAGTGATTGTGGTGACTTGTATTTAAAATGACAGAATAATTTTGTGGTTTGAAGTGAATTAGTTGTGCATTTTATAAGACTTTTTAAAATTGTCAAACCTTTAAGATATTTTTCAATTATGCTGGGACCAGAAGACTTGAATCATAATTACAAAAAGGGACCAGTATCTCTTTTGTCTCTTGTTGTTATATAATTAAATAGATAGAAGTTAAGTGCTGAAATTATTCAGTAAAATACAAATATGTTTTGGAGTGGTTTACAAGAAAATAAATCTTATGCACATCCCTTTCTCCTTGAATTCTGAAACAATCGTGAATTCTTCAAACGAAAATATTTAAATTGTACATGTATTTTGCACTTTTGTAAAACACAGACACAAATATATATCTTTACTGTAGTCATTTTGTTAGGTGTTATGTTGAATTTAGCATTGGCTTATTGTCTAAATAAGTGTACAAAAAAAGTTCTTTGTTAGCATTGATGCTTTTATAATATTTGATAATCTGGTGGTTGATGAGTTTTCATGGATTCATTAATCCATAAAGATTCTGATAGATTTTTTGATATTAGCATTTGAGATATTAATAAGTTTTTCTACTAATTGAGGATCAAGTATTCCATAATTTGTGGAGCATAAAACTAGAAAACATTTACATGGTAGAACATAGCTTCAGGAAGTATTGGCTTAAGTCTAGAATTGGATTTGCAGTTTCTAGGTTATTCCCATTTGAAAAATTGTTTCTGGTGTGCATCTTCCAAACCATGAGACATCTTGCTTTGAGTGTGTGTGGATGAGTTTGATTTAGATTTTTAAACATAGCTTTAACAATTCTTTAGTCATATTGCTATGATGACTGCAGTGTGGCAGTTTAAAGTGATGTCTAGCACTGGGGGCATCATGCCACAGACATGTAGCATCATGTTCCACCCAGTCACATTATCTTGACACCAGGCCTGCTAGTCCTAACACTAACCTCTTAATGCTGAGTGCCTAGCAAGGTGGCTGTTTGTACCATTTTTACGTCTTTGGTGTGACTCGGCCAGAGTTCGAACCCGCAACATCCCACATCCAAGACGGACACTCTAACTACTTAGGCCACTGGAGCGGTCCATTTTGCTTTGACTTGTTATGCATGTGTATCATAACTAGATACCACAACAGACAGGAGATTTCTTCTTGAACAATTTTTTTCCTATGTAATATTTTTGAAAGGTTAAATCTTGGAATAATGTGACTTCATATGGTTATTGTGATGTGGCCATTTGACTTCATTCATATGGTTATTGTGATGCTGCCATTTTCCTTTGTCATAAAACCTCAGGCCTAAATGATTTTAGATAAAATCTGTAAACATTTTTCCAGCTCAATATTTTTACAACAGCATTATTATTAGAAGTACATGTATATTTGTACACCAGAACTTATAAAATTAAGTTATTAGACCTTTTTTTTTCCTTTTTGAAGTTCATAAACTCACCTTTCAGTGTTGCCATTAACTTTTGTTCCAGGTTTCCACTCTAATAGAACAATAGTCTATTCATTAAACCAGAAACACAATCATCATCTGTCTTAGCACTAGTACAAACACAATCATCATCTGTCTTAACACTAGTACAAACACAATCATCATCTGTCTTAACACTAGTACAAACACAATTATTATCTGTCTTAACACTAGTACAAACACAATCATCATGTCTTAACACTAGTACAAACACAATCATAATCTGTCTTAACACTAGTACAAACACAATCATCTTTCTTAACACTAGTACAAACACAATCATCATCTGTCTTAACACTAGTACAAACACAATCATCATCTGTCTTAACACTAGTACAAAAAAATTTCAAAAGAAGTGTTTAATTTTTAATGGCATTTCAAATGTTAGTACACAAAATATGTCAAAAGAAGTGTTTTATTTTTAATGGCATTTTCAAATGTTAGTACACAAAATATGTCAAAAGAAGTGTTTCATTTTTAATGGCATTTCAGATGTTAGTACACAAAATATGTCAAAAGAAGTGTTTCATTTTTAATGGCATTTTCAAATGTTAGTACACAAAATATGTCAAAAGAAGTGTTTCATTTTTAAAGGCATTTTCAAATGTTAGTACACAAAATATCCATGATATTTTAAGATACTTGTAATCCTAATATACTTTTGTCACATGTAGAAATAAATAATGAACATGACATATGATATTTCAGGGCTTAGAGACATAAATCCCATAACTGTTTGATGATGGTTGAAGCTGTAAAATGCATCTATTTGTATATTTCTATTATCAACCTCAGCTTCTTCCTCAATTTCATGGCAAATATAAGTTTTGAAATTTATTTTGTGACTTGTTCAATAATGAACACTAAATTTCAGGTTTTATTTTATTGCATGATTTGCCATGGAAGTGACATCATTAAAGTTGCTCTTAGTGGTGTTATAATATCACAGATTGTATCTCAAGAATACATCAGAAATTGTATCTCAAGAATTTGTCACAATTTTTATGAAAATTTGAGAAAATAAGCAATTAATATCTTAAGGCTACTATGTTTTGTGTCATGATGCTTCTGTTGTTCAGCTTGAAGGATTTCATTAAATTTGAGAATCTTTATTATCAAGTATCCTTGGTGTTATTCCTTCAACCCAGGAGTCCGAAGGCCGTACATGATTCAGTCTTTGCTTCCTGGAGGCAAAATGTTTGGTACCATTGAATGAGGCAAATTGTTTGGTACATTTGAATGAGGCAAAATGTTTGGTGCTGCCAAATGAGGTAAAATGGTTGGTACTGTTGAGTGAGGCAAAATGTTTGCAACTGTTGAATGAGGCAGAATGTTTGGTACTGTTGAATGAGGCAAACTAATAGGTACTGCTGAATGAGGCAAAATGTTTGGTAATATTAAATGAGGTAAAATGTCTAGTACTTTTGAATGAAGCAAAATGTTTGGAACTCTTGAATGAGGCAAAATGTTTGGAACTCTTGAATAAGGCAAAATGTTTGGAACTATTGTATGAGGTAAAATGTTTGGAACTGTTGAATGAGGCAAAATGTTTGGAACTCTTGAATGAAGTAAAATGTTTGATACTGTTGAATGAGGCAATATGTTTGGTACTGTTGAATGAGGTAAAATGTTTGGAACTGCTGAATGAGGCAAAAATGTTTGGAACTGTTGAATGAGGCAAAATGTTTGGAACTGCTGAATGAGGCAAGAATGTTTGGAACTTCTGAATGAGGCCAAATGTTTGGTACTGTTGAATGAGGCCAAATGTTTGGTACTGTTGAATGAGGCAGTATGTTTGGTACTGTTGTTTGAGGCAATATGTTTGGTACTGTTGAATGAGGCCAAATGTTTGGTACTGTTGAATGAGGCAATATGTTTGGTACTGCTGAATGAGGCAAAAATGTTTGGAACTGTTGAATGAGGCAAAAATGTTTGGAACTGTTGAATGAGGCAATATGTTTGGTACTGTTGTTTGAGGCAAAATGTTTGGAACTGCTGAATGAGGCAAAAATGTTTGGAACTGTTGAATGAGGCAAAAATGTTTGGAACTGCTGAATGAGGCCAAATGTTTGGTACTGTTGAATGAGGCAATATGTTTGGTACCGTTGTTTGAGGCAATATGTTTGGTACTGTTGTTTGAGGCAATATGTTTGGTACTGTTGAATGAGGCAAAATGTTTGGAACTGCTGAATGAGGCAAACAATAAGCTGATAGACCTCGTTAAATCTATAAATGTATCCATGTAACACAGATGCCCATGTCAAAATGTACCATAACTAATATGTCCATGCAACACAGATGCCCATGCAACACATGCCCATGTCCAAAAGTACCATACACAGAGCAGTGTGTTCATGCAACACAGATGCCCCAGTGTCCAAAAGTACCATACACAGAACAGTGTGTCCATGCAACACAGATGCCCCAGTGTCCAAAAGTACCATACACAGAGCAGTGTGTTCATGCAACAGAGATGCCCGTGTCCAAAAGTACCATATTCCAGCCCAAATGGAAATAACAATAATACAAATTGATTCTGCTAGATCTTAAACACAAATGAATAATTTTTCCAGTAACAATTATATATTCTTCTACTTGACCTCAGGTCACGGTTAACATTTTGTAAAAAAAAAATACCTAATGGAAAGTAACCTTCAAAAAAGTTCTTAATGTTTACAAAATCAAATCTTAGTTATTGTTACTAAAATTATATAACCTGGATAATAATAATAATAATAATGAGGACTTTGTATAGCGCCTAATCTTTAGAAGCTCTAAGCGCTTTACAACAGTTGACAACACTTAAAAAACATATATAATGATATGATTACAAAAATAAAAACAAACACCACAAAATTAGAAACAGAAAATATGCTGTAAATATTTAAAGCAAGGATACATTATTAGGTCTTTAAGTCTGTTCTTGCAGTTGAAATAGGTGAGTTTTAAGAGCGCTCTTGAATGAGATCACTGTGTCTTTGTGTCTAAGTGCAGTGGGCAATTCGTTCCACGTTGCTGGGCCCTGGTATGCAAAAGAGCGTTGTCCATATGATTTCATTTTCATAGTGGGAATAATGAGAATACAAGTGTCAGAAGAGGAGTGTAAGCATCTTGCAGGTGTGTACACATGGACGAGGTCAGATAGGTATGTTGGACTGGAGCCCGTTAGTGAAACGTAGCACAGAGAACAAATTTTGTGTTTAATTCTGGATCGTATGGATAGCCAGTGTAGGGTACAGAGCAGGGGAGAGGCGTGCTCTGATCGTGGTACTCTAAGGATGATCCAAGCAGCTGTATTTTGAACTTTTTGAAGTTTCTGAAGTAGATATTGAGATGAACCAGACAGAACTGAGTTACAATAGTCCAGTCTTGAAAGTACTAAGGAACACACAAGTCATAATGTCAGGAACACCAGGTAAATTGTAGGGGAACCCCAATAACCTAGACCCAGACCCAAATAAACATTTACTTCTATTGATAATGATCCTGATATTAAACCCATACACATTGAGAAATATTTTAGCTATGTATTGGCTGTTTACCGAATTAACAAAATAATTCAGGTCAAGTAGAAAATAAACTTGATTTTGGACAAGGTTAGGTCCAACATACAATGTTACATTACAATAGTATATAATAAAATAAAAAAGAATTAACAAGCAATGCAAATTAAATATACATAATACCTGTGTCTGAATGTACCATTTACAGAGCAGTTTGTCCATGCAACAGATTGCCATGTCCAAAAGTACCATTTACAGAGTAATGTATCCATGTATCACAGATGCCCCTGTGTCCAAAGTACCATAAATAGAGCAGTGTGTCCATGTAACACATATGCCCCTGTGTCCAAAAGTACCATAAACAGCAAAGTTCAAAGTCATTGTTTGACCAAATAATGGAGAAAAAAGAAACTGATCTCCATCCTTTTGATAATAAATCACCATCCAAACTTTGTTAAAATTGGTGAAATCCCTCAAAAGTATTGAAGCCAACACAAAACTAATGATCCAAGGGCAAAGTGTTCAGTTGTACAGGATTATGATTAATAAAATTTTGACAAAAGATGAGACCCAAATTTGATCTAGGTCTTGATATTCGGCCTTCTACCATTTTATTTTTCCATACAAATCCTTAAGAATTTACTGAGCAGAAACAATCTTTGTGATGCATGATAAAGTTCTAGTCCAACATGGGTCATAACTTTTGAAAGAATAAAGTCAAAAATCAAAATCTACCTTAAGATTTCCATATTTCTCTTGAATAAGCTAAAATGTGTCTGAGACAGTCAGTATAAAAGCTCTTGTACATCAATGGAGCAACATCTTATCGATCAATAAATTTGTAGGGAAGAGAATATTTTACTGGCTAACTTGTTTACCATGCAAGATCATCTTGCAACAATCTTCATTGAAAATTTTACTTGGGCTTGCACTGATCAGTTGAGGCATTCACAGATCAAAAGATGGGCTTACACTGATTGGTTGAGGCAGTCACAGATCAAAGATCACTTGCATTGATTGGTTAAGCTGGTTTATGCACATTAATGACAAATGTGGAAATCTTGTTGCAGGCAGTCACAGATCAAAAGATGGGCTTACACTGATTGGTTGAGGCAGTCACAGATCAAAAGATGGGCTTACACTGATTGGTTGAGGCAGTCACAGCTCAAAAGATGGGCTTACACTGATTGGTTGAGGCAGTCACAGATCAAAGATCACTTGCATTGATTGGTTAAGCTGGTTTGTGCACATTAATGACAAATGAGGAAATCTTGTTGCAGGCAGTCACAGATCAAAAGAGCACTATGATGATATAAGTGTTTATCTTGTTAAAGAAATGCTATAGGTGATAACTTGCAAATTAATTTAACTCATATATTTTTTAATAAAATAATTTGATATGTGTCTGAAATTAAATGAAATCATTAATATTAAACCATTTTTGCATGGAGAACAATTTTAAACATTTGTCACAAAACTACTGAGTTTTTTCTAATACTTGAAGACAGATGTCTGTGTTTAATCTGATTTCATGATTGTCTGATGCAGATTTTCTTTAAATATTTTACATAATACATTAATGGTACATCCTCTACAATCCAGACCTCATGCATCTCCACCTGTACAATCCAGACCTCTTGCATTTGTCATGTCATTTTGGTTGTTTTAATCACAGAAGTGCTTGAAGTTGTCTCTTGCCACATGTGCTGTAAAGCACACTCTTTAGGGCTCCAGGTGGCAGAATGGTCTAAAACACTCCCCTTTACAGTTCACTGCAATCTCATCTCTGTTCAAGTGGGTTCAAGCCTCAGGCTCAGCAAATGTGGATATCTGAGAAAGCTTGCCAGTAGCTTCCCATGGGTCAGAGGTTCTTACTGGGATTTTCCTGGGTTCTTATTCCACCAGTTATACTGGCCGCCATGTATAGCCTATCATGTGCTGAAAAATGGCATTAAATCCAAAACAAAACCACCACTTTTTGAGGTCTGGCAAATACCAAATTCAGTTGAGCATTTTCATTCATTGTAGTTTCTCACACCAAGGAAGTATACTCATCTATTGACACATTTCTCACTCAATCTTCATGGTATATTTTTAAAAAATCATTTTACTTCATCATAAAATACACGTCTGCACCATCTTAATTACCTGCCATATAGTCTATAGTTCTTACATCTTAATTAGCTGTCATAGGGTCGATCAGATTTGCATCTTAATTAGCTGCCATAGGGACTATTGGACTTGCATCTTAATTAGTTGTCATAGGGACTATCGGACTTGCATCTTAATTAGCTGCCATAGAGTCTATAGTACTTGTATCTTAATTAGTTGCCAGAGGGTCTATAGTACTTGCAATTCAACCCTTTTTATGATGTTTGTCAAGTAATTGTTCTGCATTTGGTTCTACTAGTCATATATACCAGGACTGCTCATTGGATGGTTTGTCGTCCATCATATGTCAGCCATCTGTTAGCTCAAGTTTGTTATCACTACTTCTCCTAAACTACTTGGAGGATTGCCATGAAAGTTTACACACCCATTTATTCCATGGTTTAGTTGGCCCTGAATAAAAATAGTTCCACTGAGACAACTAATAAGGCTACCACAGAGGTGATATGGAAAATCTTGTTAGCACTAATATTACCCCATGAATGGATAGTCATATCACTTTGGAATTTCACTGAAAGATTTATGTCTAGTTGGTTCTGAATGAAAATGGTGCCAATCTGATGTCCAATATGATCACCACAGCAGCCATCTTGAAAATCTTGTTATCACTATTAATCCAGACCAAAAATCCTTATCGACATGAGGTTTTCACCTTGTCAAGTTGGTTATAAATGAAACTGGTTCCATGGTTCCAATCTGACATTAAAAATGGCCACAACAGTGACCATCCAGAAAATCTTATTACAACTCCTGAATTGATGGTCATATCAACATGGGTTCTTTTAACTGAAAGACTTCTTATGATGTCTTATTGTTCCTAAATGAAAACGGTGCCAATCCAATGTTGAATATGGCTTGCACAGCATCCATCCTGAAAATCTTGTTATTGATACTACTGTTATGTATATGTAATTAAATTGTTTGTTTGTTAGATTTAAATTTTTTTTTATTTTTATTTTATTCCATTACATGTTATTGTAATGATAATTTTATCTACTGGATTTGATATATTTTTTCAGAAATTCAGTTTAGTTCTCTTTGACCTGATAAACAGACAGTAGTTTGAAAATTCTATCTTTTGCTGACCTAGATTCAGAACCAGTGTCAAGTTTGGTGTAAACAACATTTTTTAAATTCATTTCTAGAATAAAAATCATTGACTTTAGCTTAGGCTATACTAGAGTACGTGATAAATGTCATGTAAGATATTTACGTTGTTCTGTAGAGAGGTGATCACGTGACCCCATCCGGGAATCTGTTTTGCGTCTTAATTTACTGTATAGTTGTAATTTTGAGAGGAAATAGCCAGTTGTGCTTTATACCTTTGAAGCTCAAAGGTGTTTTGTTGTGACCAGTTTGAGTTGAATTTTTTTATTTTTCGGAATTAGTAATTCATTTTTCAGGAAAATATACATATAAGTGTTCCTGTCAGAATTCTTGGGCAAAGACATTTATTGAAATTATTTGGAATTCAAGAACTGAAATATTATTCTTTGTGATTCAACAAGGAACTGTTGACACGACAACACTGTGAAGGTTACGGCATACGTCATCTCCTTCCATCTTGGAATTTCATTGGGATTCGGACTGTGACTCACTTAGGACTTTTATTTGATAGAACTTATATTTCTTAATTCTTGGATTAATTTTGGATTAGATTCATAAACTGTAAGTCCTTTTCTCCTTTTTCATCTTGTTTCTAGGGAAATAAATTATTTGTTAAATTTTACAAAGCTTGTTGGCTTCATTCTTTTCTTGTTGCTTTTGTATGAGCCTAGACACGCAACCAAGAAAATTGGGGGCTCGTCTGTTATATATGAATTTTGACTAAAATATTTCAGAAAATTGTTTTTTGAAATTTAAATTCCCCTAGTTTCAGATCTTTTAAAAAAAATCTCAAGTATTATTTCACATTTTGTTTGAAATCAACAGGCTTTTTTTTACAATATC
Organism: Megalonaias nervosa; assembly: GCA_016617855.1. Taxonomy (NCBI): domain Eukaryota; kingdom Metazoa; phylum Mollusca; class Bivalvia; order Unionida; family Unionidae; genus Megalonaias; species Megalonaias nervosa. The sequence goes on along the minus strand of JAECUM010092857.1, from coordinate 9,489 downwards.
ATCAAAAGTAGAGAAATTGTTTGCATTTTACCCAGGAGTGGTTGGACATTTTGAAAATGGAAGTACAGCTAAAAACGTTGGAATTAGAGATAAGACAGGTTCAGTTTCAGATAGAAGAGATACAAATGGAAAGAAAAAGGGAAGTAAGACTAATGCAATTTGAGAAAGAAAAAGCAGATAGGCTAATGCAAATGCAAAGAGAAAAGGAAGAAAGGGAATTTCAAATTCAGTTAAAAGAATTACAGATGACAAAGGGAAAACACTCCCCTACTTTTGATGTTTTAAGTAATATCAAGTTAGTACCCCCTTTTCAGGAAAAAGAAGTAGACAGCTATTTTCCTTATTTTGAGAAAATTGCTGAAAGTTTGAAGTGGCCAAGAGAGTACTGGACTCTATTATTACAATGTGTACTTACTGGTAGAGCTCGTGATATTTACATTTCACTGTCACTAGAGCAGAGTGCTGACTATGATGTGGTTAAAGACTGTATCTTGAAGGGTTATGAGTTAGTCCCTGAGGCTTATCGGCAAAACTTCAGGAATTCTAGAAAATCAACTGACCAGACCTATCTTGAATTGGCATGGGAAAAAGCTCAACAATTTGATATGTGGTGTTCTTCTAGAAAGGTTAACAAAGAATACGAAAGTCTCAGACAACACATATTAGTTGAAGAGTTCAGGAACTGTGTTCATAGTGACATTAGGATTTATCTTGATGAGCATAAGGTCAAAACCTTGGAAAATGCTGCTCGTGTTGCTGATAAGTATTTCTTAACTCATAAAGTTCCTTTGCACTCAGCAGTCTTCTGGTAAAAAGGTATTTCAGTCTAATACAAGTCCTTCAAAATCTCAATCTGGCACAACTTTTAAAAATCAAGCTTCTGATAAGCTTGATAACAAATCCTTGTCTCTTCCTGCGTGTACCTATTGCAAGAAGAAAGGACACGTTATTTATGATTGCTTCAAATTGAAAAATAAGCATCAGAATCAAGATAGACCTATCCCAAATGCTCTTATTTCTAAGAGGTCATGGTCACAGTCATGTATTGAAAGCAATACATTTGTTGGGTCTAATAAACCCCAGTCTGATTTTATTATGGAGAATTATGAACCATTCATGTCGAAGGGTTCTATATCACTCTTGGGTGATTTGGCCAATCCTATTCCTATTAAAATTTTAAGGGATGCAGGAGCTTCTCAGAGTCTTTTATTATCAGGTACTTTGCCTTTTTCTGAGAAGTCTTCTTCTAATGAGAGTGTTCTTATTCAGGGAGTAGAGTGCAGCTATATTAATGTTCCTCTCCATTCTGTAAATTTGTCATCAGACTTAGTCTCACGACCCGTGACAGTCGGAATCGTGTCTTCTTTACCCGTTCAGGGCACTGATTTATTTCTAGGCAATGACCTAGCTGGCGATAAGGTTGTGGTTAATCCACCTGTAACTGACAAGCCTTCTTTGGATACGAAAGTCGATCCAATTGAAAAAGAATTTCCTGATTTATACCCAGCTTGTGCAGTTCCTAGAGCCATGGCAAAGAAAGCTCTTGAGAATGATATTGATAATGAAAGTATTCTTTTAGTTGACACATGTTTTGGTCAGACTTTGGATGAGGTCACTTTCACTCCTTGTTTAGACCAATCAAAAGGTATTGATCACAGTGATCCTCTTTAAACTACTCATTCTCTTTATTCTAATAAGGGTGGCAAACGACAATCACTTGTCGTCAAACAGGAAAAAGATCCTGAGATCTCCTGTTTGTTTCAAAGGGAAATTAGTGAAACTGAAGCCACTGATGTACCTCTCTGTTATTTCACTAAAAATGGAATTCTTATGAGAAGATGGAGACCTCCCGAGGCACCTGTTGGTGACTAGTGGTCAGTGAACTATCAGATTGTAGTTCCAAAGTCTTACAGACATGAAATACTTAGTTTGGCCCATGAAACTCCTTTGGCTGGTCATTTAGGGATTAATAAGACTTATCACAAGATCTTGAATCATTTTTATTGGCCAAAAATCAGAAGTGATGTTTGTAAATACTGCAGATCTCGTCATACTTGTCAAATGGTAGGAAAATCCAATCAGAAGATACCTAAGGCTCATCTGCAAACTATCCCTGCATTTGATGAACCATTTAGCAGAATTATGGTAGATTGTGTTGGTCCCTTACCTAAGACCAAGTCAGGCAACCAATACTTGTTGACCATTATGTGTGCGTCAACAAGATTCCCAGAGGCAATTCCTTTGAGGAATATAAAACCTAAAACAATAGTAAAAGCTTTGATAAAGTATTTTACTTAACTTGACCTATCCAAATCTGTTCAATCTGATCAAGGGTCAAATTTTATGTCTTGAATTTTCCAGCTAGTTATGCTTGAATTTGGCATTCAGCAATTCAAGTCAAAAGTGAAATTATGGTTTCACAGAACTTCAATGGAGAGAAGTTTTGAGTGTGGTAATATAGTTCTTTCTCTCTTGCTCATTCTTAAAAATTCTCTTCAAATTAAGTATTATGGCCCTTGCAAAGTTAAGAAGAAAATGAATGAGTTAAATTATAATAATAGTACTCTGATCTAAATAAATTAATGGAGTACCACTATACTGAGAGAGATAGCCAGGTAAAACATGCAATTAATTTAGATGTACCTGTCCCTCTCATTGAGGATTTAAGTGAAGAAATTCAATTGGACACTACTTATTTTGGAGTGACAAATCTTCTGAATTCGGAAATTATGAATAATCTGGACCAGAAACTTTTACATTTGCAACAACAAGAAAGGAATGTACTTAAACAGTTATTATTTGAATATGAGCACTCATTTCCAGATGTTCCTACAAAAACAAACAAAATTTTTCATGACGTTGAAATTGTAAATTCTAAACCTGTGAAAAAAAACCCATACAGGATGAACCTTCTCAAACAGGAATACTTGAAAAAAGAAATTCAGTATTTGTTGGAGCATGATTTCATAGAGCCCAGTAAAAGTGATTGGAGTTCACCATGTATACTTGTTCCGAAACCAAATAAAACTTTCCGTATGTGCACTGATTATAGGAAGGTGAACAGTATGACTAAAACAGATTCATTTCCATTACCAAGAATCGATGACTGCATTGATAAAAATGAAAATGCAAAGTATGTCACCAAATTTGACCTCCTGAAATTATTTTGGCAAATTCCACTAACGGAAAGGGCAAAGAAATTTTGGCATTTGTGACTCCAGATGGACTTTATCAATACAAAGTGATGCAGTTTGGGATGAAGGGTTTCCCAAGTACCTTTCAACGTTAGATGAATATGACTACCTCTGGTCTAGATAATTATGATGCTTACATCGATGATGTCATCATCTATAATGACACCTGGAAAGAACATCTAGAAACAATTCGGAAATACTTTGACAGACTCACTGATGCAAGATTGAGAATCAATTTATCCAAAAGTGGGTTCTGCCGTGCTTGTGTAACATTTCTAGGAGATATTGTGGGACATGGTCAAGTTAAACCTATAGATGCTAAGGTCAAGGCTATCTCTGAATTCCCTTTGCCTGTCAGTAAAAGCAACTGATGCGATTTTTGCGTATGGCTGGATACTATTGGAAATTGTGTTCCAATTTTTCTAATATTGCTGAACCCCTGACAAATTTATTGAGCAAGAAAAACAAGTTTCGTTGGACTTAAAAATGTTAGGAGGCTTTTGATAGGTTAAAGGCCATACTTAAAAGTGCACCAGTTCTTACAGCTCCAAATTTCAGTCAATCTTTTAAACTCTCTGTTGATGCAAGTGATGTTGGGTTTGGAGCAGTATTGATTCAAGAAGATAAAAATGGTGTTGATCATCCAGTGTGCTATTTTTCTAAGAAATTAATAAGCACCAAAGAAATTATTCAACAATCGAGAAGGAATGTTTGGCTTTAATATTGGCATTACAGCATTATGAAGTTTACATTAGTTCATCTCCTTCTCCGATTGTTGTGTTCAGTGATCACAACCCCCTTACTTTCATCGAGAAGATGAAAAACAAATATCAAAGATTATTAAGGTGGAGTTTATTATTACAGGAATGTAATACTGACATCAGGCACATCAAGGGAAAAGACAATCTAATAGCAGATGTACGTTCCGGTGTATAGAAGTATTATTTCACGTACACTTTGTATAATTCATAAGAATTCTTCTTATGTAATTTTGTTTACCTCATATATAATTAATCTGTGGTAAAAAGAAAGCTTTATTATATAAATCTTTCTTGTTCTTTTATGGGGGAAGTGTTATGTATAAGTAATTAAATTGTTTGTTTGTTAGTTTGAAATTTTTTTTATATTTTTATTTTATTCCATTACATGTTATGATAATTTTGTCTACTGAATTTGATATTTTTTTCGGAAGTTCAGTTCAGTTCTCTTTGACCTGATAAACAGACAGTAGTTTGAAACATTCTATCTTTTGCTGACCTAGATTCAGAACCAGTGTCAAGTTTGGTGTAAACAACTTGTTTTTATTCATTTCTGGAGTAAAAATCATTGACTTTAGCTTAGGCTATACTAGAGTACGTGATAAATGTCATGTAAGATATTTACGTTGTTCTGTAGAGAGGTGATCACGTGATCCCATCCAGGAATCTGTTTTGCGTCTTAATTTACTGTATAGTTGTAATTTTGATAGGAAATAGCCAGTTGTGCTTTATACCTTTGAAGCTCAAAGGTGTTTTGTTGTGACCAATTTGAGCTGAACTTTTTTATTTTTTTCGAAAATAGTAATTCACTTCTCTGGAAAATATACATGTAAGTGCTCCTTGTCAGAATTCTTGGACAAAGACATTTATTGAAATTATTCGGAATTCAAAAACTGAAACATTATTTTTTTTGTGATTCAACAAGGAACTGTCGACACGACAACACTGTGAAGGTTACGGCATACGTCATCTCCTTCCATCTTGGAATTTCATTGGGATTCGGACTGTGATTCACTTAGGACTTTTAACTGATAGAGCTTATATTTCTTAATTCTTGGATTAATTTTGGATTAGATTCGTAAACTGTAAGTCCTTTTTCTCATTTTTATATTGTTTTTCTAGGGAAATAAATTATTTGTTAAATTTTACGAAGCTTGTTGGCTTCATTCTTTTCTTGTTACTTTTGTACGAGCCTAGGCACGCAACGCTACTCCTGAATGGATCGTTGTATCAACATCAACATGAATTTTTTACTTGTATGATTTCTAGTTGGTCTGAAATGAAAATGGTGCTGTTCGAGCATCGAGTATGGCCATCAGAGTGACTATCTTTAAAATTGTGTTATCACTACTACTCGAATGAATAGTCATATGAACTTGGAATTTTACACTGAAAGCCTCCTTTTGAGATTTGTTTGGTATTAAATGAAAATGGTGCCAATTTTACCTCAGTATGATTGACACAATTACTCTCTTGAAAGTCTTATTATGCTACTTCTCCTAGATCGACATTTTGCTTTCACTTCTTGGATACACTGTATTTTAATATTGATTCTTCTGGGAATCCAGTGACTGCCTGGAAAGGCTGGATGGCAACCGAGGATAGATCAGTAATAATGAAAACAGATATGACGGCTGGGAAAGACAAGTTCATGGGCATGATGGTGTGGTTTCCTTTCATGCAGCCCCTGTAAGGGGGCACCTACTACACACCCACTACACAGAAAGATGATGAACACTCCCAGAGATTTTCAAGAGGGGGTCAAAGGCTCAAGGCATTGGACTTAATAGTAACAAAACAGCTAGTTCAATGGATATTGACTGACGTGGTTGTGGAGGCTAGATGCCTTGGTGGGAACTGCAAGAATGCAAGGGTCTGAAATCCATCATTTAAGGTCACAATAAGAAATACGTTGCAATGTGCAAAGTCCCAGCTCTGATGAGTCGGAGGAAGATTTTGGCTAGGTATCACACTATAGCATTTATAATCTCTACACAACAGATTTGCTCTAGGCAAGTGCAGCAGGCAGAGTGGAAAAGAGGAAGAGTCGGGTCATTTTTGCCAGAGACTACTGAACACTTCGCAACCACCTGAAGAGGGAGCGCCTATTGGCTCCTAGTCAGCCTGATCTACAACACGATGTCATTGAAGACCAAAATCAAGAACAGGAAACGCCCAGATGAGTTGAGATATGAAGAAAGGAGAGAGTGAAATGACCAAAGATGGACAATAAGAAGGTAAGAGTTTCATGATGACTTGGAGAACATCTTAAATGCTGCTCTGTAATGCAATGTCGACAGGAGGACCCAATCCCTTTCTACGATCTCTTATGCCATAGGAAATACCAGGCTTCAAGCCAGCAACCCTAGACCCAATAGACGTTAATTTTCAAATTAAAATAGATATGAGAGAAGATTCGATCACGGAGAAGTTAGTTTAGGGACGCTACACAAGAAGAGAAGGTCATATCGTAACAGTTGCGAGTAGTATAGTGGGTTACCGTAGCGACAATGGGAATTAGCATTACAGACCCCCCCTGGGCCAGTATAGCGACAAGAAAGTAGGTCAACACCCTGGGCCAGTATAGCGACAAGAAAGTAGGTCAACACCCTGGGCCTGTATAGCGACAAGAAGTAGGTCAACACCCTGGGGCTGTATAGCGACAATGGCAATTTGGTAGAGCGGTGACTAGGAGACTGTGGGTTTGTAGAGCGATAAGCGACAGGTGGCATGACGTCACACTGGTAACAATGTAGCAAAAAGAGAAGTACTGTGACGTCAAGCTACCTGAGAGAGGGGTATAGACAAACACGAATCAAGAGCGTTCGTGTTTCTTTTAGTAGAGGAAGGGTTTTATATATATTCGTTTAGGGGGAGACCAAATGAAAATTAAGATCTTTTCGAGGTATTGGAAGTGGCCCTGAAAAGGGCCGTTGTTTGTTATGTGATGTTACCACTATTCTGTTAACATACAGGACATCGCATAGGTCTTCTTATCTTCCTCAAATTTCTCAAAGTTTGTCTTAAGCTGTGTCTCACTTCTGGTCCGTAGATGAGAGTCCGCTTAAGACAGCCTTGTCTTTCCACATAACATCTTCTTTTCCAAAGAGTGGCACCGGTGATCCGGATGACAGTCCATTTTGTTTTCACATACATGGGTAAGTCTGTACGGAACAGCATTGAGGATACCAAAGTAGAGGATTCTACGTCGATCAACATCTTCTCTGTGACGAGAACAGGTGAAGGGAATGAAGTGAACCGCGTTTATTTATAGTGGAAGACCGGATCGAAACGGATTGAAAGGGTTCACCAATCCCAACACGCGTTACAAAATTCAGTCACTTCGCGGAGTCTGTCTTCCAATCCGAAGAGAGCTACCTGTGACGTCACATTTCTATATAGGCACACTAGCGTCTGTGCGCAGTGAATCGATGCGGTATTGTTTTGTGAAACATGACGGAACCTAAGAAGACAATGAATTGGGGTGCACCGGCTGTGGAGACGAGAAGTAATGGTACAGCAGCAGCTACCAAAGTGAACACAGTGCTACTTCCCGAAGAGGTTGATTTCAACTGGGATTTAGTAGATTTTTTATCTTCTTCCCAAGAATTTGTTCCGGTACCAGTACCTTCGCCACTTTCTCCTTCATTACCACGTGTCGACGATTTAAAACAAAGACAGAGAGAAGAATTGGAGAAATTTTTACAGCAGCAGAAAGAAGCAGAGCAAGCATTTCTTCTTGAACAGAAACAGCGAGAAGAAGAAGAAGAGGCAAGAAGGAAACAACAGGAAGAAGAAGCAGTAGAGAAGAAACAAAGTCTAGGAGAGAAGGAGAACAGCGAAAGTCAAACGGTCACGGTACTCTTGGACATTTTGGCCGAGTTAAGAAGTCTGAAACAAATGTATCAGACTTCTTTATTACGACCAAGAGAAAAAGACCTTCCCGAGCCAAACAACCTAACCCTGTGACTACACCACAGATACCACCCCTAGTGATATCTACTAAATCATTGACAGGAGCAAGTCCACAAGTAGGCCTTGGCCGTGGCAAAGGCTTAAGACAGTTAAAGCGAATTGATTCTCGTTCCTGAGTTTGTTCTAAGGAAAAAAACAAACACTCAACAGTCCTTTTCAGGGCTACCCAATACTCTCGAAAAGAGTGACTATTCATTTTGCCAAAAATCAATTAAAACTCAAAATCCCTTCTTTAACCCTATGATGTACGTGTTGTGAGTGTATGAGTGTAGGTCCTTATTATTTCTAAATAATGAAAACCAAGAGACACTTACGTTTTTTTCAGTTTGGTCTATTCTGTTACAAATTTTTTTACAATTCAATATCACAACATAACACAACACAACACTTTTAAAAAGTTCATAGATTTCTTCTGTGTCTTTTTTCTTTCACTCTCTCTGTTTTTTCAATTTCTTCACTTTTACACTTTTTCCTCTTCTTCGTCTTCTTCTTCCTCACATTTTTCTCGTCTTCTTTTCTTTTCTGTCTTCTCTTTCTGAACGTGTCGGGGTTCTTCTTTTGTCAAGGTTACCTCTGTTTCTTCTTCCTCCTTCTCCTGCTCCTGTTGTTTCTTAGGGCACTCTGAAGACCGATGTCCTTTCTCTTGACAATGATAACAGGTATCTTGACTTTTGTTTCTTTTGACACTGGCCTTGCTTCTTTGACGGTCTGGACATTCTGTAGCCCAATGCCTTTTCTTTTGACAGATATAGCAAGTATCTTGACTTTTATCTCGAAAGGAAGGAGAGTAGTCCGTTGGCTTGTCTGAAGAAAACTTTCTTATCACACCTCGCAATGCTCTAATCAGAAGTTCTATCTGTGTGGGTTCTTCCATTGTGCTGGTCAGCTTGAGAGCGAAATGAATACTGAGAGGGGAGTCACTAGCCCTTTATATATGCCCTGGTCTGACATAGATATATAGGGGTTCATGGTGTTTCACAGGTAGTCATTTGACTTTTGCCGTCAAGATGAAACGATCGCATCATTTCGAAAAGAAAGAAGAAGAAGAAAGTAAGAGGCAGAAACGTGATTTATCGCCTCGCACAGTAGCTGAAGTCTTGGCACAAATTCATGCCAGCGATTTTGAAGATGATATGAGTGAACCAGAATCGAAGCCTAAAGAGTCTACACCAAATCAAAGTCCATTACCACCCGTAAACCCTGAAAAGTACTACCATATTCGGGAGACGGACAAACGCTCTTCCAGAAAATTTAGAACCACAGCCTACACGTACGCAGTGAAATTTAAAGATTTCAAGTCTGACGCACCCTTGGAAAAAGCAGAAGGGTTCATCACCGATGTGTGGGATTCTTTGTTAACCACACTAAAACGGCAATGTCGAGCCAAAGAAGACGATCGCTTGAGACTTTCTATTCATCACGACAATTTGAAGTCTCCCGTTTGGATCGAGTTTAGCAGTCCAACAGAATTGACACCTTCCAAAATCATGGACAAAATTCAACACGTACAACAATCCAACGACAAATTTCACATCACGGACGGAAAAGCGACACTGTACATG
>JAECUM010092856.1:0-166379 GCA_016617855.1 Megalonaias nervosa | reverse complement strand
CTATTACCTGCATTTTCATTTTCTTTTTTATTAAAAGCCTCAAAACAAGAAATATGATGCAAATGGAACAGGTATCTGGTTTTGATAATTTTTGAACTGAAGTGAATTACTTTCTTCAATAAAACATAGCACTTTTTGGCCTGCTTCATTGATTCCTTCACAGTTTGTGACTTGAGTACATCTAGTAAATCCTTTTTATTGAATAAATAAGCATATTGCTTTTATTTTAATGATTCTGTTTAATAATTCTGAAATACTTTTTATCCAAACATAGTTGTAATTTATTTGTTCTTTAATTACATTTTATAAATTTAATAAATTGATAATTATATATTGTTCTTTTCATCTTTGCTTATATATAATGGATATAAACTATTGTTGTATACAGTAATACTACACAGATTGCTTAGTTTTTCAAATTTAATAATATCTTTTATCAAATCTATCCAACTTGAGTTCTTTACCAAACAGCTAGCTGTATTTCTTTGTTCTTTGTGGATCTTTTTCCTGAGAATCAAATGGGCATAAAATAGTCCATTCAAGACAACGGTTATCTTTATTCATCATATTTATACATGAGTTTGTACTTTTATTTTAGGTGCTAACGGCATATATGAGGATCCACGAAATGTCGCGTATTTGATACATTTATATTAAAATATAAAATACCCGAAACAGTCCAGTTACCACCCAATTCACAATAATCACCAATTTCTTATCAGTTATTTCATAACTTGAAAACAAAGCATTATAACGCAAATATTATCCAAATAAATTGTCTTTGTGCTTGACATATTGCGCCTCAGTTTCATCACCATGTTCTTTTACAAATTGGAATTTAATAACTACTTGATACTTTAGCGTCCCACGTTCTTTTGATTCTCTACTGTGCTGGTCACCTATAATTTTTAGAATTAGTTTATTTTAAAGAATATTTGTATGTACTTATGTTCTTAGATGTTTACTATTTTTTTGTATGGAAGAACCTTATAATTAATAGATAATTTATTAGTTAATTGTTCTGCAATCATAATTTGTTCAGCTTTTGCAAGTGTATCCATTGTTATGATATACTGATATCTGTTAATTCTTGTCTGTTAATTTATTTAGATATAATTGTTAGAAGTTTCCTTTATCGTATATTAACTATTTGCTTTATCAAGTCTTGTGTTTTTAAGAGTCACATTGGTTTAAGAAAATAATCATATATATTTTGTATAAATATGGAAGACTATAAAACACATCCTATATTTGTAGCTTATATGAAGCAAATAACGACGATTTAATAACAAATGAGAAAAGTGCAAGACTATTGGACAAACATTATTGAGTGGCTATTAATAGAGAGTTACTGTTAGAGGGCGGAGAATTGGGTCTTCTATGTTAAAAAAGGGTCCCGGCACTTTGGCCTCATAACGGGAATTTAACACGGAGCAGATTGGGCCTGTCTAGAGTCAAGGGGAATTGAACATAGGGAATGTAGAGTGATAAGGGATCGGGCCTGTCTAGGCTCAATAGGAATTGGAGAGAGGTGACATCACAGTACTGGACACTGGCAACAATGTTGCAAGCGGCTGACCTCAATCGGGCGGAACAGTGTGGCAAGGAGCTGACCTGAATACGCGCTACTCTAGGTAGGGACAAATACAACATAGAGATATACATACATAGACAGAGACAAACAAACAAATACATCAATATGGCAAGAGAGGATAGATATTTTTTTCGAGGCAATGAAGTGGACCTGAAAAGAGCCGTTTAATTTTCTAATTTCTCTCCTCCCGTCTTCTTCTCCACCATCTTCACATCATCTCCATTAAATTTTTTGTCTTCTTCTTCTTCCCATTCTCTTTCTTCTCCTCCTCCTTCTTCTCCTGTTTTTTCCTTTTCTCATTTTCTCCTCTTCTTTTTTCAATCTTGTTATTCCATCTTCTCATTTCCTCTTTTTCCTCTTTGTCCTCCTCCTCCTTTTCCTGTTTTATCAGGTCTCTCAATATTTCTTTCCCTTTCTTCAAATTATTAATCTCCATTTTTAATCTGTGCGGGCTATAAGCCCCATACTCTGTTCTGATGAGCATTTCTTTGACCATGCCTATGGTGTCCACCACCGCTTGCAATTTCATCATCTTCTTCGTGTGGTTTGAAGGCATTTGTTATTCAATGATTGACGAACGCTTCACATATGTCTCAAGCACGGACGTGAAGGAAAACATCCCTTCTTACCAACTACCCATATCACCTACCAAACAATCCACAGGGATGAGAGTGCTAACCTAGACTTAATTTTTATACAAAACAACACAGTAATACTAACAAAACCACTATACTTTCTATCATTACATAAGTGTTTACAGTCACACTACTCCATATTCACACAAAACAAACACTCATGAGTGTCGGGACAAAGGGGTTGTTAAAGGAAAGACACACACACACACACACACACATACACACACACACACACACAAACTTACACGCGCGCGCGCGCACACACACACACACATTCACACAAACAAATGTACGCGCATTCACACAAACTGTTATGTATATTTAATTTTAGTTCCTGTACTTTTATGTTAGAGTCTGATACAGACTTACTAATAAAAACCAAAGCACTTTTATCCAAAACATTCTTTTCCAGCAAATATTGGACCAAAATAATTTTTATTTCTTGTTTTGTTAAAGAAGCTTTTGCCTCAGAAATATCATATTTTTTGGCAAGTTGAAGCAATTTGTCTTTTTTTTAAGCATTGTAACTGCTCCTGGGTAGGATTTGAAATAAAGATATCCACTTTTGATGACATTGTCAAAAGCTTGCTGATTTCACAAAAAAAATTTAAAATGTGAAATAATACTTGGGATTTTAAAAATTCCGAAACTAGGGGAATTTAAATTTCAAAAAACAAAGATTTCTGAAATATTTTAGCAAAATTTATATCCCGGAGGAGCCACCAATATTCTTTTACGAGTCTGTGCTCTTAAAATAAGTAACAGAAAGAGTGAAGACAACAAACTTTGTAAAATTTAACAAATAATTTATTTCCCTAGAATCCAAAGTGAAAAATGAAAAAAAAAAAAACTTACGGTATTGCGAATTAAATCCAAAAATAATCCAAGAATTAAAGACACAAGTCCTGGTAATAAAAAGTCCTGAATAAAACTCAGTTCAAGTCCAGAAGAAATCCAAAATTGAAGGCAATGATATGTCTGTTATAGCCTACGAAGTTCTGATGTGTCAGTAGTCTCTTGCTGAATCACAGAAATATTATTCCAGGTTTGAATTCAGTATAAATTCCAATGAATGTCTTAATCCAATAACTTTATCAGAGCACGTTTCTGTTTCCAGAGAAAATAATCACTTGAATTCAATAATTTGAAGAAAATAAAATTCAGCCCAAACTGGTCACAACATAATACAAATTAAAGTGCTAGATGTTAAATTTCTCTGCTTGATCTCAAGGTCACAATTAGCATTTTCTAAAAACAACCATTACCTAATGGAAAATAACCTTCTAGAATGATCTAATGAGCCTTGCTTCTTTACAACATAATCTATAAAAATTCACTTAGGAATCTCCCAAACCCTGACCCTAATGAACATGTTTACCTGAATAATAATTCGGTTAATAAGCTCATACACACAGAGAATAATGAAGCTATTATTAGTTGTTTACATAAATGAAATAAAAAAATAAAAATAAAAGTCAATCAGGTCAAGCAGAAAGGAACTCAATTTTGGACAAGGTAAAGTCCAGCAAACAATGTTATATTACAATAACATGTAATGAAATTAAAAAAATTAAAACTAACAAGCAAACAAATTAAATATACATAACAAAACCAAAAAAATAAAAAAATAAAATCAACAAACACATACACACACACGTACGCGCACGCACACAAACAAAAATACACACATACACACAATTATATGATTGGCAAATTGATTAGTCTCTCTGTTCTAGAGATTTGGTTAGCCATGAAAAGGGCTATATTTTTTTTTAACAACAAATGCACCTGTTTAATGGTGACACCTTCCAGGCCGGGCAACACAGACACATCGCCGACTCCAATCTTGCTCCCAATTCAACGTTGTTCTTGGGAGTGCAGAGGGGGCTTGAGATGCTCCACTATCCCCTTCCTCCGTTTGAGGGATAGTGAAGACTCGTTCTTGCCTCTTTCTTCTATTCTCCACCCGTGGATGCTGTGGATGTCGCGGTTGCTCTCGCTGCGGCTCCCACTCTTGTCGCTGTCTTTCCAGCCCCTCTTCCCAGTTTTCCATCTGGGGGATAGCGGCTCTTGGTACTGGTGGTAGTGGCTGTGGCTGTGGCTGTGGTACTTGGCTCTGTGGAGGTGTCCTCACCCTGGGCTTGACTTCACAGCTTTGCCTCAGCTTTAGGTGAGACAGTATACTTTCTTTCTTCTTTTTCCTCCTTCTCTTCTATCCTGGCACTTTCCTGGTTTGCCTCCATGGCCAGCTCATGCAGGAGTCGCCTAGGTACATCTGGAGTTAAGCAGTTTTGTAATTCTACTCATCTTGAATGTTAGCGATTGAATGCTTGGGTAGCCAGACTGACGAGCGCTGAAGATTATGTGTCTGAAGCACGGACGTAAAGGAAAACATCCCCTTACACAAAAACTAACAATACCCACTCCACCATCAATAACATGGAACGCGTGGAACTAAAAGAAACACTCACGTTCACCTTTTTTACCTACAAAGACACTTTATTATAACTCATACATACAAACAACACATAGACTATCTTACAAGCCAGAGAAACGAAGTTTTTATTGGCACACTTCTATCTTACGACATAAAACAGAGAAACGAAGTGTTTATAGGCACACTTCAATTTTTTTCACCTACCAACACACAAAGACAGACAGACAAATTTTGGCAATTTGATTAGTCTCTTTTTTCTAGATTGTTTTTTTTTGGGGGGGGGATTGCCCTGAAAAGGTCTGTTTTACCGTGGGGTTATGGCAATCTCTTATCGTCTAAGATTGCGTCACCGTCCGGCTGCAGGCTTTCCCACAAGATAGGGTCTCGTTCTACTGAAGGAGAAGGAGAACTCTTTTGTATCCACATGGCAGTCTACAAAACCTCTGTCTGGCACCTGCTGTTGTTACTCCTGTTGCTGTTCTCTCTGCTGTTGCTGAAGTCTGTACTTCTCGGTCCATTCTTCTTGCTCCTTCTTGATTTAGTCTTTAGACACCACTTCTGTCATTTCTTGGGCCACATTTAACATCCTGGCATTTTCAATCTCAGGCTTGGGTATCAGGTTTTGCCTGACACGATGTAAATTCACCTGGGCTTAGTTCAGCTTTGCTAGTCTTGAACACATCTTCATAAGTTGACGAGTCAACAATGGATGGTCAGGCTGGAAAGAGCCCCTCTTAATAGAACTCAAGCGCGGACGCGATAGAAAACATCCGTACGATTTTTTTCTTGGGGGTAGGAACGCTATAGCTTATCTCAGGATGAGGGATAGAGAAAAGTCAAAGAGCATTAGATAGTGATAAAACAAACTTTTTAAAAACAAACTACCATGCATCCTTTGTTTTTAATAACATTTTTATTCCAACGACAATTAACCAACACATACAATATCAAATAAGATATTTTTGACAAGGATGACAAAGTTGTGAAGTCAAGTTAGACTTCCACTGATGGAGGTCATTTGGCCATTGATGTACACTACGTTTCTTAGCTAAAGACAAGAGATATCCATAATGGTCACAAAACCATCTATCTCCTTTTTCATCGTTTCTAGAAGAGTCACGATCGAAATAAGTCACTAAATGTTCTAAAGGATATCCAAGACTGCGTTGATGAAGAAAATACACACAATATTTTCCACACACCATGGAATCTGTGCCTTGTAATTTCACATTATTGAAGCGAGTCGTCTGGGCATTTCTTCTCATAAAGTCGATGATGTCGTCATCCAAAGGCGTTAATCCATGCGAATCAAAATACTCCACACAGGCATCGTGGGGAAAGTAGACGTCTACCCAGTGGGTTCCTAAGAGATGACTGTTGTCTGTGTTGATGACATAAGCTTGACGGTCAATAAGTTTGCAATGAAAAAATTCATCATTAGCGAACACGACAGGATTCCAAGAAGCGGTGTACAAACTGTTTTTCAAAAGGTAATAAAGTTCCCAGGTATCCATTTTGTTTTGTTTTGTTTGTCTTGTTTCACAGGTAACAATAAGTCATCAATTCAATCCTGACTTCTTGCTTGAAAATCTCTGTCAAGTAATCGTCTCTTCGCTGTACTCTGGGCCAAGAGGAATTCGATGCGATGGATCTCTAGAGCAGTCAATTGAGGGGAGGAATGATCACGCAAGTCTTTATACCACTGATGCAACACTGCTTCTTCCGAGATGAGACCCCAAGAGTCCTCCAGATACTCGTCCAGTTTTTCTTCTTGGCTCGTCATTAGGCATTTATCATGTTGAATTTGACTGGGATGATCGTTTTGACATCCATAGCAATCTTTCTTAGTCAATCCTGTAATGGTTTCTGCCAGGTGTTTGGCAAAACAGGAGATTAAACGTTGTTCTTGTTCTGGCCGTCTGGACATCATCATGTATACTTCGTCTTTGTCTTTGGGTTCTGCTTCCTGCCATTCCATTTACAAAGATTCTGTACATTCAAAGAGGGATAAGAGTTTTCCATAGCTTCTAATAGTCTAGAATGACTTATCTCAGACCGTTGATTTCTATCGTATTATCGAATTCTGCATACAAGATGACGTTCACTGTCTGGTCTAGTGATTTTGAAAACTGAAGTTCTACACGCATTTGACCGGATTTTATAGGATGGAAATGTCCCACGTCGCTGCCTTGGTCAGGAGAGAGGTAAAAAGCCCACAAAGCGTGAACTCCTGCATAATCGTCTTCGAAATGCCGTGGCTGGTGTTAGTCCCTAACTGTCCGGTGGCTTGGTACAGGAACAAGTAAGATCTCAAGTAATTCTTCTCAGCAAGTTTGAAGGGTCTGGTACACAAGGTCTTGCCATTGCGACTGACTTCGATTTTGGATACGTCGAAGTGCTGAAACTCGAAAAGATTTTGATCGGGGGCTTTGGTGAGGTCTGCGTTGCTAACTATACCAATGATTAAACGTTTGGTAACTGTCCTTGGAACAGATGATCATCGATGATGAATATAAGTGCAGCGGCAATGGTGAAGGTTTTCACTTCCACTTGTCGTATCGGATACTTGGCGGTCGTTCTGCTCAAAGTGTGACTGATGTCGTTTCCCACTTTCGGTAACACTTCCACGCGACGTACGTGGAGTGGGCTTCTTGGAAGACGGTTTTGTACTTGTTGGCATCGGCCATCAAGTGGAAAGCGGTACTGCTAAGATTCAGTCTTAGGCGGACATCCACTCCGTTCAGCAAATACTTCTCTTGCAACCACATGTCCAAATGCAAGCGATCCATCAGTTCTAAACTACGGCTTAGTTTGATTTTCTTTTGACGTTCGTCGCATCCCTTATAAGTACAATCTTTACCCGCCACCTTATCGAACTCACCCGCTGTGTCAGTTTTCCATACCACGCAGGTATCCAGATGGGTGTTTTTGGTTTCTTTTCCGTACGTCGAGAGATTTTCGAGGTACGCTGGATAGCGGTAAATATCCGTGCTGCTGCTGACCAGTTTGTTATTCAAGTACAAATCCACTTTGCTGAACAAGGAATGCATGAAATTGTTGACGGGAGCTACTGCCTCATTGGTGTCTAGTTCGGAGTTGTCCGTTTCGATCACTTTGACTCTCAGGTACAAGTCAGCTCGATGTAATCTTCGGGCTGTCCTTTGACTTAAAATTCGATGGGGTCTGAGACTGTTAAAGAGGAGATGGGATGGAATTCTACCCATTGGGATTCTTGCATCGTCATCATGGTGGGTGGCATGGCAAACAGATCCAGTTCTGACTTGGAACATGCTTAAGGCTCTTGGAGCATCATTTTTCCTCTCTGTTATTTAATAATCAAAAACGTATAATTCTCGGATTGTTCTTCTTTGCTTGGTCTTTCTAGCTCTGGGTGTGTGAAGTCCTCTCGAGGGGTGTCTTCGTCGTCTCTTTCTGCCTTGCCCTTGCTGTGGCGTGAAGGAACTAGAAATGTCTGACTTGTCAGCATCCGGAGCATTTATAGGAGTTTGATATCTCTGGAATTGGGGGAGAATCTGAGGTCTCCACCCAGTATCTCAAACATAGCAGGAGGAAAAACTGAAAATACCACCAATCGTTTCCACCAAATGTTGACCGCCGGAAATTGTATGCCATAGATGCTTCAGGCAGCATTGGCTAGTGATGGCTTTTTGGATTCGTAACAAGCAGGATCGTTGGCATCCAACTGTTGTTGCATTTGCTCGTTCATGATTTCGACCCAAACTTCGTTTGATTTCGACTAACATTTCGACCAAAGCCACTTCCCAATGGGCTTCGTGATCCAGTTAGATGGCCTGAGGTAATTTGACCGTTAAACAGCACAAAGTATTGTGCGGAGACACATCCATCGCACTGTCGTTGCGTAAAGTTAAATAAAATTGGTTATTCAAAGTTCTGCTGTCCGAGAGGTCACTGGAGGTCAGAGGAGTGTCTAAAAGAGGATTGTTGTTGTTGTTTTGGTGGAGACTGTTGGGAGGGTGATTGACTTTGGGCGCAAGACTCCAGTTGTTACCGTTAGAGTATTTCAGGGAAGGATTGGTAAGAAGACAACCGATGCAACTACTCATTAAAATGGTCCACAATTGTTTCTGTCCCTGTTGCAAACTAAAATTGGCAATGGCAACACCGAAGACACAATACACCACAAAGATTTGACAGAAAAAGACGATTTGCGTTTTAGGCACATTTTCTCCACACCACATCCACAAGGGTTGCTTTTGTAGATCTTGCACAGAAGAAGAAGAACTCAGTGAAGGACTGGTCACTGTGGTGGTCGAGGATATGTTAAAGGGCATGATGGTCACTTCTTTTTATAGTCGATGACTTGCTAAGCGTCAATCCAAGAATCAAAACTCGGAGGATATCCTTTCCAACATACTTTGACTTCTTTAACACGTCGTTTTCCCACTTTACGGTTCTTCAATCGAGAATACTTGCGATATCGTACACTTCGTCTTCATTTTTCGTCACGCGTTGTAACTCAGGGAAGTAGAACGTTGCTTTTGACACTTTCCCGTTCATGTCTTCCAATTTATAGACAGCAGGATGACGGCCAGGCACTCATCCAGTGACACGAAACAATTCGATGGTTCAGTTGGGTAAGTAACCTTTGTCGAAAGTGCGTTTGGTTTTACCAATGCGCACCCAATCTTCTTCTGGCAACACTCCACCTTTCTTTGGGACAGTCACCTTCGGGGACGTACCAAACAGGCGCTCGAAGACGGTCACTTCGTTGTCGGGAGTTACTTCTTGGGGGGCACGTCCGATGCTCCGATGGTAAGATTGGTTGTACAACACGTCGAATGTTTTGCTAAAGGAGGAGGCAGTCCTTTCCTTTTCTTTCCTTTGGGGTAAGAAGAGGGATTGCTTCTGGGGGTGGGGTGACATCTTTGTTCCGAGGTCACACATAAAAAATACACTGACGTCAATGACTTGGCACACGCCCTTTTATTATATTGTTAGGAGTACGTCGAAGGGTTTGTATCCAGTCTTTTTGACGAACTATTTGACTATCACTTCGTCGAGAAACGGACGACGTTTTTTTTCTATATCGCCAAGCAGTCCTTCCCTTTGCTTGCTCCTCTTATTCTTGGGACGATGGGGTCTTTTTTGTGGTAGACGTCGATGCTTGGCTAAGCATTTTCTCGGATGCCGGGTCAAACGACGAGACTGTCTTTTTCTTTTTCCTTTTCATTTTTGGACAGGAGAACGAGGATAGTGATGGTGTGCACTTCTTTTAGTGGACATCTTGTGGCGTTCAGGAACAAAAAATAAACTGAAGTCCATGGCTTGACATGCGTCCTTTTACCTTATTTTTCGGGGATGTAGTTTTGGATAACGTTTGATAGACCAGATTGTTTGATCATATGTTCTACCATTTCAGCGCCAAAAAATCCTCCCCTTTGGTTGCTCCTCTTCTTCATTGTACGATGGGGTCCTTTCTGGGGTAGACGTCGATGCTTATCTAAGCGTTTTTTCGGATGCCGGGTCAAACGACAAAACTGTCCTTTTCTTTTCCCTTTTCTTTTTGGACAGGAGAACCACGTTCTTTTAGGGGACATCTTTTGGCCTTTAGGAGCACAAAAACACTGATACCCATCGTTGGCTCCAGGTCTTTTTTTTATAGTGGAATTCGTCGCCACTGATTATCTCTACGTCGTATCAACTTGATGACAGGCATCACACGTCGTGTAGGGGTTCGCAACGGACTAAATCGGGACAGTTCTTGCTTGGATATATCCAGTGAACTCTGTAACATGCTCGACCTCTCTTGGACTTTGATTTTGGGGCCGATACTTTGTTAGCAGTTGCCACTGCAACTAAAGAGGAGGAGGGGGGTGTCACCGCTGGCGGCGAAGTTCCAGGAGACACGGGTTCCATTTTTTTAAAAATCAAATTAGGAAGAACGGGTGTCAAATTGGGTTTGACTGGGATCACTAGCAAGAACATGAGGCTACTGGAGATGAGGTCACCGTCGCTGCAGGTCGTGTTTTTGGGATGTAAGGTTGCGCCGTAGCCGAAGTGCCTCTCTTGGGGGTAGAAGTTGTTTTCTGGGGGCTTTTCTTTTTCTGGTGACTTTTCTTTTTCTTCGACTGTGACCTGGTCTTGACACCACTGATCTTTTTCTTCTGGGTACGTTTGGGTCCGGGATTGTCTTTTTTCTTGGGGAGGCCTTTGGGGGCGTTGGGATCCCATTTTAAGAGGGAGCAAATGATGACACCTCCTAGAGAACCGCTACCTGCAGGTTTCAAAATGATTTGCTTTTTGGTTGAAGTGTCGATGCGGGGATCTGCAAGTTGCGTCAAGGCTACTTTGTTTCTCTCATAAAAGCGTTTGGAATGTGAATGATGCCTTGCAGTAATTGATGTGCTGTCACCGTAAACCATCGTATGACTTCTCTGAGACTGTCTTCTAAAACACGAGCACGTATTTGTGGATTTTTTTTTGCGACTGATGCCGTACAAGGCACGAATGAGTTTGACGGGAAGATGAGACTGAAGGGACGTCATGTTGACGATGTGTGAGACAGACCAAAAGTGTCCGAGATTTTTATAGATTTTTTTGTTAAGTCGACGGGGACGTGTACACGACAGGCCCTCCGTCTAGGCATCAGTGGTAAAACTGATGTGTACGAAATAGCAAATAATCGGTGGTAGTGGGTTTTAAATCCACGAGTAAATAGGTGTCAGGGGTTTGAGTGGTATCGTCGTTCGCATAAGTCAGCCAAGGAGTTCCTAACTGTTTGGCTAACACTTGCACTTGCGATTTATCTCTAGGGATTTTAAACAAGATCACGTAATGAGCATTGAGACTGATGGTGCGATGGGCTTTTGGGTGATGTAAATGACACTGCCCTTTGCGCGTGAACCACAGTTTAATTTCTTCTTCGTGTTCTCCTAACATGTCGTCGAAGATGACAACTCTTTGTAACACAACAAATGTACGATCGATCAAATGATTTTTATGTTCGATGAAAGGTTTGACAAATTCGGTTTTGCCTGAACCGCTCGGTCCATCAATTAACATGTAAAAGGGATGGCGAAGATACAAGACCTCCCAACTAGCAGGATCTAAGTTTTCGTCGATGACTTTGAAAGAGGTGGAAGAGGGAGCAGAGACAACAGTGGTAGCCATAGTGCAGGGAATGTCACTTTTAAAACGAACACAGACAAGGCAATAGTTTTTATACTTTTTTCAGGACACGTTTATTTCAAACTTTAAAATTGAACACTTCTTTTGGTACTTTGACTAGTAGAGGTCTAAAGGTCACTTTTTTCACTCGACACTTTAAGTTCCTTTTTTTCCTTTGAATGCATAACACAAATATCGGGTAATGTAAGCCACTTCTTTCGTCAAAGCCTCAAAACAAGACTTTTCCAGTTAAATACATCTTACCAGTGAGAGTGTAACCAACAAGATACCGATGGAAAAGGGACACTGTACATGGCTCACATTACTCTTCCCAAAGGGACCGGACGCAAAATGGTGTTACTGGTGGACGACATTCGTAGCACCAAAAAGAGCTTCGTCCAAATTAACAACACTCAAGACAAGATGTGTTTAGCCCGATCCATCGTGGTGGGACAAACATATGCTGACATAAACGACACCAAATGGAAAGGAGCCTGGAAAACTATTCGACAATCGGACCGAGCCAAACAACGAAGAGAAGCAGAACTCCTGTTGCAGAAAGTTGGCCCATCTAAAGACACACTCTTTGTCATTCCTGAAATGCAAAAATTGCAAGGGGTCTTGGCTCCACGCTACACCGTGAAAGTACACCCTCAAGAAGTGCGCGGATCTCTGTTGTTTCGAGGCAAAAATTTCAAAGACGGAAAATACATTCACGTTATCATCATGATGAACAATTCGATGCCAATACCAGTATCACTGGATTCCTGGGAAAAAGTTATTATTGTGATAGATGTGACTATGGGTATAGCAATCTAGAATCTAGAGCAACATAAGCATTGTGGATCGAAATGTGAGGGATGTTTGGCCTCTAAACCCTGTCTTAACGAAGGACAAGAACTGTTACACTGCCCAACTTGTCAGCGCATTTTGTCACCCTACCTGTTACCAACAACAACGGAAGACGCAATGTTCACAGCAGAAAAGTGTTTGCCAACTCCTGAGATTTTGCCCTACTTGTGGACACGTTATGCGTAGCAATAATGCCAAGGCACACCTTTGTCCAGGAAAGGAACGATGTCACATTTGTCACCAAACCGTAGAGTTGGAACAAGAATGCTACATTTGAAAATACCAACCCCAACAGGAGGAAGAGGAAGATGACCAGAAGAAGAAAGGGAATTTAATTTTTTCGATTTCGAATGCATGCAAGAGACCGGTATTCACATTCCTAATTTCTGCGTGGCTCATCGAACGTGCGAGAAGTGCATCCAAGAGCCTATCTTTAAACATTTCCCTCACTGCAGCAAGATTCCTGGAGGACGTAAAAAACTCTTTTGAGGACCTAACACGCTGGCCAATTTTGCCGAATGGATCCTAGACCCCATCGACGAGACATGGAGCCAAGACGACATCGAACGTTACGGAGATTGTCATCGCTATGCCACGGTGATGGCTCACAATTTCTAGGAATATGATGGACAGTTTCTTCTGAAATTCTATACGGAACAAGGTACCGAACGTCCTAAAGTGACTTTGAACGGAGCCAAAATCATTTCCATGCAAGTGGGACAAGTGTAGTTTAAAGATTCGATGAGTTACTTGGCCATGCCTTTGAGCCCAATGCGTAAAGTATTTGGAATGACAGAAATGGCCAAAGGCTATTTTCCGCACTTTTTCAATAATGAAGCCAATCAACAAGTCGTTCTACCCCATTTGCCCGATGATCACTAGTACGACCCCGACGACATGCGCACCGAACAACGAGAAGCTTTGTACGCTTGGTACCTCTCTCATGGCTCGGATCCCTTCGACTTTCAGGAAGAAATGTTAAAATATTGTCGTTCCGTCGTGGACATTTTACGACGATGTTGTGGAAAATTTTGAGAATTGTTCATGGAGTTCGGAGGGATCGATCCTTTGAGAAAAGCCTGCATCATTGCCAAAGCGTGTTCCTTAGTGTACCGCAAAGGATTTATGCCCGAGAAGACCCTGGCTGTCATCCTCCTCAAACGACCACATTTTGTCAAACGTCAATACTCGATCAAAGCCCTACGCTGGCTACATAACGTATGCGACAAGGAAGACAAATGGAATCAACACGCCCGAAACGGAGGAGGCGAGAAGACCATCGGAACGTATTCGGTGGATGACTGAGACTTTGAAAACCCCCAGATCGTGTACGAGTTTAACGGTTTCTTATTTCACGGATGCCCCATCTGTTACCCTCAACGTGACACTAAAAATCAGTTTTACAACTTACCATGGAAAACTTGTACGAGGCACTTGTAAGGGGCGCTTGAAGTTAGAAGAGCAAGGATACCAAGTGGTAGAAATGTGGGAACACGAGTACGACCACCGTTTGAAAACTGATCCCGAGTTTTAACGTATCGTGGAAAGTTAGAAGCTGGTGGACCCTCTGAACCCGCGGGGCAGTTTGTATGGAGGACGGACGAATGCTACCTTTTGCTGTACCACGCAGACGACGAAAAAGGAGAAGAAATCAAATACCTGGACTTGTGTTCACTGTATCCTTAGGTGTGCCAATATTGTCAGTTTCTCGCAGGGCACCCACAGTTTCTGATGGCACACATCGACCTTTAAAACATTCGACAATACAAAGGATTGATCAAGTGGAAAGTCTTGCCTCCCACGGACGTGTATCATCCCGTGTTACCTCACCATTGCCAAGGAAAACTAATGTTTCCTTTGTGCCGTACTTGTACTGAAATGTGCAAAGAAGACCAACCTTGTTCTCACACCCAGGAAGAACGCGCCTTGACAGGAACGTGGGTAAGCGTGGAATTGTTTAAAGATCTGGACCTGGGATACCATCTGTTAGAAGTGTACGAAATTTACCACTTTCCCAAGACAGAACAGTACCACAAGGGTAACGAGACTTAGAAATGCATTTTCGCAGACTACGTGGATGCTTTTTTGAAACTGAAACAAGAAGCGAGTGGCTATCCTTCCTAGTTCCAGACTTACGATGATCAAAAGAAATTCAAAGACAAATATTTGGAACAGGAAGGCATTACTTTATACCACGTCGAGAAAAACGACGGTCGACGGTCGTTTGCCAAAGTGATGTTGAATTGCTTGTGGGGCAAAATGGCACAAAGGCCGTGTTTACCCAAGACGTAGTATTGGTCCGATTCTTCCCGCTACTTCCAGATGATTCACTACAAAGCCAAATACATGAAACACGTGGACGGCGTTCGTGAAGACTTGATCCTAGTCAATTATGAAGAAGAACTTGACTTTATACAAGCCGACAAATTTGGAAATGTCATCAGTGCGGCTTACGTGGCAGCCCATGCTCACTTAAAATTGTACGATGATTTAGAACTGTTACGAGATCGTGTGCTGTAATTTGACACGGACAGTTGCATCTATGTCGATCGCCTGGGTCACCGACACCCAGACATCGAGGGAGACCGTTTAGGAGCCTGGATGGACGAGCACCCCGACGACAAGATTGTAAGTTTTGCTAGTGACGGTCCGAAAAATTACGGCTACGAATACCGTAACCCCCAAGGTAAAGTGCACACGGAGTGTAAAGTGAAAGGATTGACTCTCAATTATCGCACTTTTCAAGTGGTGAACTTTATGGTATTGAAAGAAGCCTTGCATTTTGGAGAGGATCGAGATTTTAAAGTGACCACCTACCAACTTCACAAGATTGTACGTTTAGCCACACACCAAATCGTTATTCGGCGTTTGGAAAAAGTGTATCAAATCGTGTGCCAGAAGCGAGTGCGACATCCCAACCACTTCACGTTACCTTACGGTCACGTTGATATTGGTCTGCTTATAAAAAGGGAAAATGCGCAATACCGATAGTTCATTGTGACTACCATTGCCGTACGAAGAACATGAATCCTTTTAAACAGACATCATTCAAGATCGGTGATTCTCAGGTGGAGTGCGAAGGTGTGCCTTGCGATGGCAGGGATGCCGTACGCTGTGACCTCAGCGATTCAGTGACCTCACCGAAGTTGCAACCACTGGTTCCTGAATGATCTAAGAGGACTGATTCATTTGAAAACGTTCCAATGGTCAGACATTGTTCAACTGACCGAGGACCAGAAACTTTGGTTGCTACTCATCCTACTTCTTACAAGTTAGCCATACTACACCGAATTCCAGAGGAAGAGTTAAAGGGTTAACAAATCTTTCACACGAACAAATCTTGGTTCAAGAGGAAACCTTTGTGCAACGTGTGGTGTGTAAACTATAGACTAAACAATTTTTGGTACGGTACTGAAATAAAGCCGCATCTGTGCAAAACGTACATTTATTTCCTCCGACAATGAGGTGTATAAAAACTTGCTACCATGCCACGACCTTTATCATTCGTGATACAACAAATTCAGCGGAAGGAAGTCAATGACAGCATTCAGATTGCGAAGGATTACCAGCACTTTTTACGAGAACTATGTCCATTGAATTTGGGACGTCGTGAGGTGTGTGTCTTAGTGACTTCATTTCCCAGATTTCGTTTAATAGCCGATTCCTTGTGGACTCTTTAAAAACAGTACTTCCCACCAAAACATGATGGTGTTCCTTTAAATGTACACGAGAAACTCACTCTGTTTAAAGCCTTGCTCTTTCATCTGCAAACTTCTCGACCTCTCTTTGAAGAAAAGTTTTTTGTGAAATTTTGGCCACTCCGGATGCTTACGAAGATGCCAGGCGTAGTAGGTGTGTGGACGGTGTTGAACTGTTTGGTTCGGGAAGGTCTTTTTCTCTTGGGTCGTATTAAAGAAGCCTGATACATTTCTTTCAGAATCCTTAACTCTGCCAAAATGTTTAAGAGTACCGTCACCGTTGACTTTCACCGTCCAACTTCTCTCCTAGACCTTGTTTCCTCTCTGCTTGGTCTTCTTCCTGTCGTTTTCTTCTTGCCTCTTCTTCTTCTCGCTGTTGCTGTTGAATGAGAAAGACTTGTTCTGCTTCTTTCTGCTGCTGTAAAATTTTTTCTCCAATTCTTCTTTCTGTCTCTGTTTAAAATCCTCGAAGTACGATAAGGAAGGAGAAAGTGGTGAAGGTGCCGGTAGCGGCACAAATTCTTGTGAAGAAGAGAGAAAATCCACTAAATCCCAATTAAAATCGTTCTCTTCTGAAAGTAGGACCGTGTTTGCTTTCGTAGCCGCTGCTATGCCGTCACTTCTCGTCGCCATGGCCGGTGCACCCCAACTCATCGTCTCCTTAGTTTCCTTCATATTCTAACTCTGTCGCATTGATTCACTGCGCACAGACGCTAGCGCACCTATATAGGGAATGTGATGTCACAGGCGGCACTCTTCGGATTGGAAGACAGACTCCGCACTATGACTGAATTTTGTAACGCGTGTTAAGATTAATGAAAGAACTCAATCCGTTTCGATCCGGTCTTCCACTATAAATAACCGCGGTTCACCTCATTCCCTTCACATGTTCTCGTCACAAGAGGTGGACTAACGTAGAATCGTCTACCTTCCTATCGTCGATGCTGTTCAACCTGGACTATCCCATGTATGTCAAATCATCATGGGCTATCACCCAGATGACAGAGACAGCCCTTTGGAAACGAAGGATCTCTGAAGAGAGTCTTTATATACTGCCCAGAGGTCAGACGAAGTTTGAGGAAGAGAAGAAGATCCGTTCGATGCCGTCTATTTTAACTGAATAGTGTTAACATAATAAAAACCAAAAGGCCCTTTTCAGGGCCACTCCATTGCCTCGAAAAGATATCTATTCTCTCTTGCCATATTGATCTATTTGTTTGTTTGTCTCTGTCTGTGTCTATGTATATGTATGTACATCTCTGTTTTGTATTTGTCCCTACCTAGCGTAGCGTGTATTCAGGTCAGCTGCTTGCCACACTGTTCCGCCCGACTGAGGTTAGCCACTTGCAACATTGTTGCCAGTGTTCAGTACCGTGACGTCACCTCTCTCCAATTCCTATTGAGCCTAGACAGGCCCGATCCCTTGTCACTCATAGGGAATCTATGTTCAATTCCCCATGAGTCTAGACAGGTCCAGTCTGCTCCATGTTAAATTCCCGTTATGAGGCCAAAGTGCCGGGACCCTTTTTTTGACACAGAAGTCCAATTCCGGCCCAAGTGCTCCCCTTCACTACTACCATGTAGGCAATAATAAAAAAAAATAATAAGTTGGAAGATGTATTACTTATGGCCACAAAAGAAAATTGTAAACAATCTTCACGTTTTTTTGATTACCCTTTTATATGTATCAGTATTGGATATTATGCTGGGATAGTTAAATACATATGTGAATGTGCTAATAGATGCGTGTCAGATGTATATTTTCTCTTATATATTTGAATATATTAATGAACTACCAGAATAGCATCATAGATCAGGGTTTTAAAATGTTGACTAAGAGAGGAAGGTAGCCAAGAAGATTAGTTATAGGATAGTATATTATAAAGTAAAATAATAAAGTTTTACATGTTATTTGTACAGCATAACTATGGCAAACGGATAATAGTATTTGCATAGCAAAAAGATTAGCCAAACTTTTTCTTCATGTGGTTAAATTATGTATATTTTTCAAGGGTACCAACGATTAAACTGCGGGTCGAACCCTTAACATTTTACATATGCCAGTTGCTTTTTATAATTACGTTTAATATTGTTTCAGTTCTAAAGGGATCATGTTTTCTTGTAATATAGGCTCATGGACTGTACAATCAATTTATTCACCTTTAAATAATCTATTTCATAAATAATGGGGTCAGCATGTCTGATATTTATTATTTTAGATATTTATCTCTATAATTTGGAGTATATTCAGTTTCAAATTCATACTTTTCCCAGGCTAATCTTACCATATAATTTTGTATTTTGCCTTTTGTCCTTTAAAATCATTATCGACATATATATTCATATAAAATTTTGTGCATTTCCATTTTTTCTTGCCTCTGTAGGTGTGATTTCAATACTTATGTTTTGTGTATTATATTTACCAATCATTTTGTCATATATATAAATGTACTAGCAGATTTTGTGTCACTTTAAATTAAAGCTCATAATTTCTCTTGCTTTGTAATCAAACATTTCGATAATTGAGTTTTAGTAGGAATAATTGTATCAAATGCACCATTATTTGGTTCGCATTTAATATTATTATTTGTTGATTTCTTAAATAACCATTTTAAATACTTATTTTTGGTGATTTGATAATAATAGTGGAACTTTAGCATAAATCATTGTAATATATTGTTATACATTAACGTTCAGCTGACCATTATTTGCATTGAATGTTGGGTAACAGTTGTTTGATAGATAGATAGATAGATAGATAGATAGATAGATAGATAGATAGATAGATAGATAGATAGATAGGTAGGTAGGTAGGTAGGTAGGTAGATAGGTAGGTAGGTAGGTAGGTAGGTAGATACATAGATAGACAAAAATTGATAACTGTCTTTGAGATTTTTAGGTTTACGGTATGCATCCAATGAACCTTCACGATGTATACCCTTGAGACGTTCGTACGATTCAATATGCTTGTTTATGATCTGTTGTAGGTTTGGGGCATCGGAGTGGAAGGTTAGCACGCAGGGGTCACGCTTGTTGGTTTTCTTAATTTTATACAGGGACGTAGAGAGCGATCACCGGGCCCTGGGGTAAGAAACACCCGGGCCTCTCCTAGTTCTTGTTCAGACAAAATTTTTCTTTACAAAATTAAAAAGTGTTGTTTGGATATATCCCCGGATGCCCCCACCCCCCTTGTAGGGCCTGGTTTTATATTACAGATAGGTTCCTCTTTCGAAGAATCTAGTTTTATTAATAGCCTCCTCAATGTAGCTCCTTCTGTATCCTCTCGTTCTAAAGGTACCTATTGAACTCTCCGAGATCCTTGTCAAGGGTGGCAGGATCAGAGCATATGCTTTTGGTTCGAACCCATACACCGTAAGGAAGATTTTTTATGGGGGGGGGGGGCTGATCGGGAGCAGATCATGGTGAGAATCAGTAGGTTTAGAGTATAGGTCAGTTTCTATGTTCCCCTCCATAAGGATCAACTGAGTATCCAGAAAAATGTTGGACCTGTTCGATGACTCCAATTTAAATTTAATCGTAGGGTGATGTTATTGACAAAATCAAAAAATATTTTGAAAATGTCGCCTGTTTCAGTCCATTTGATTATATGCCGTCAATGAATCTACACCAGATTAGGGGTCTGTATTGTGCTTCGTTGAGAAGCATTTGCTTTAGACTTTCCTTGAAAATATTGGCATACGAAAGTACCATTTTAGTTCCAATCGCAGTCTCATTAGTTCGTAGGAAGTGTTCGTTGTTGAATACAAATTTGTTTAACGTGAGAAAATGTGTTTAAAGTTGGACCAAACAGGACGTTAGAAGGGATGGATCAAATAGACTATCCAATGCTTCCTTGCAGCCTGTGATGTCTTTCTCGTGTTGGATGTTGGTGTAAAAGGAACTTGCATCCATGGTGACAAGGAAAGTGTTATTTGGAAGGCTAGATTTTGGTATTTTGTTGAGATAGTACGTGGTATCTTGGATACATGAAGGCAGTTTTTCCACGAACGGCCCAAGGTGAAAATCAGCAAATTCAGATATATTCTCTTTGTGTATTTTAGGGAGTAAATAAAGTCTCCCAGGTTTGGAGTCAACTGGTTTAATGTTTGACAAACAGTTTCGGCATGTTCAGCTGTGGATCATGACTGATTTTTTTTTTTTTTTTTTAAATCTCTCGTCCTTTAATTGCCTGATCGCCTAAGCGATGTAGTTAGACATATTCATGACAACAACACAGGACCTCTGGTCTGCTGGCTTGATGATAATATCTTCCATCTCGCGCCATGTTTTTCAGCGACAGTCTTTTCTGTGGGGCTAAATTATTCTTTTTGGTGTGCTTCTGTTCGTGAGAATTTATCTCATTTTCCAACGACATTGATAGCCAACAATAAAAAATTATAGCTGAAGTCAATCCAGTAAAATATTAATACCTCTATTTTCATGGACCAGCAAAAAGCCGGTTTCTTGGTTTGCTGCAGAAGCTATCGTCTATCTACTACTTATTCTCTAACACTTACATCGCAATTTTCGTGATTTGTATTTTTGTTCTAGTCTTTTTATGTTTACTTTACTTTGGTTTTTGTTTTCTTTTCTTTTATCTGTTGAAGAAATATCAGTAGTATTTTTTTTTATCAAGGTGTTAAAAAGCAAAATGAAACGTTATCTAGATATTATAGTTTTCAGGCTGTGCACGAAATTTGATTACTGTTGACTATATACGGAAATTTTTTCTGTATAAGGAATTACAACATTAAAGAGTGGTTGGAAGTATAGATCAGCATAGGCGTATAAATGCGTGCTTTATAATAATAATTGATCAGATATTCTCTAAATGTGAATGTGTGCCACAATGTTCACATAATTTCACTTCCAACCATTCCTTAGATGTTTCAGATTATATTTTAAGATTAATAGAGGATTTAATAATGTTAAAGAATATCTAAACTGAGATCGCTGATCAGTGGAAAATACAATTTATTCCAAGCCAGGAACTGATTTGTCAAAATTAAGATCAAGCAAATCATGTTGGGTTCGGCAGACAAATTCATTAATATAAGGTACATTTGATTTTCGAAAGAACTGTAAAGAAATAAAATATAATTAGATTCGGCAAAAGTCATAAACTGTTTAAAAGAAAAACAATAAACAGTATTAACAAAGACCACTATCGTAAATAACATTGGCAGTGAATTTTTTGCGGGACTTCCATTGATCATTACTTATCTTTGAGGTTATACCATTCTTTAGACTGTAGCATGTTTAAAATACATTCCAGAACAGAAGAAACGGAGTAAATAGGGAACCAAATATACGTATAGACAATCAGACTAAAGAGAGTTTAAATTATGAAAAATATATGTAAATTGTTGGTATTTTTTTTTTTTTTTGCTTGCGTAACTTAATGAGTAGTCGGCCATTATAAAGTACGACGTACTTTTAATTTTTAAAATTACCGAGGACGCAGCTACATACATATATCCAATAATATCAATCTCCCAAGCTCTCTGTCACTCTGCCTCTCAGTAGAAGCTGTTAATGTCTCTGCCATTCTATAAATGTATTCACGATTTGTAATTGGACTCTAGTATCTCTTAGTGGTTTTGCTTGGTTATCTCTCGATCTATACAAGTCTGAATATATAGCTACCTGTCTTCTGTCAGTCATCCTTGCTATCAATGTATGTTTATCCATTTATCTCTTTTATGACGTATGAAACTAAAAGTCTGGATCCAAAGGCAAAATACAGAGCTTTAAAGAAAATAATTCACAGGTATTTCATCATATTTTCAATCATGGTACTGCGTTTTCATGATTTCCTTAAAACCAAACTGAATTATTTCCCCTAACATTACATTAATTGGCACACATGTTTAGTAAAGTTGTTGAAATAAACTAGGAAATAAAACAGAATGCTCTAACTTATTACGTAATTTAAACTTATAAAAAAAAAAACGAAACAAGAACATAAAGAAATACGCCACGACGAAATTCAATAAATGTTGTAGTAAAATTTGACTATATCAATAATAATACAAATCTTAGGCATTTATTTATTCAAGCATTACAGATTTATAGAATGAATTAATGTTTGTTTAGACGTATGTGTCATAAGTTATACACTAGTAAATGCGAAGACAAGAACATTAATAAAAGTCCCCCGCTCTCTCTCTAATATGCCATAATTTACGTCTACGATGTTTGATACGGGTTTTGGATTGAAATGCCATATTCAAAGCGATGATATGTCATTACTTTTTCCAACTTTGTCATCTTTCTTTGTCAGATGTAAAAGAGAAAAATACAAAGTGAGTTGCTGTTGGACAGGAAAATCCCACCCTCGGGATCAAAATTTGTTGGCAGGATCTCGGCGAAGCCTCCTTGCTGCCAACAAATTCTGATCCTCGGGTAGTATTTCCCTATTCCACACCAGTACATATAATTTATTATATTAGTCTTGTCTAAAGATGACAGTGATCTCGACAAAAAGAAACAACGTATACGACAATGATGATGGTAGTAAATCAAACATAAAGAGAAAAGCTTTCTCCCTCTGTCACTTTTTGCGTACTCTCTCTCTCTCTCTCTCTCTCTCTCTCTCTTAAATTTATTCCGTGAGTTCTTCATTCTTTTCCTTTTTTCTTTGTTTTCAAGCAAAATGACTGAAACTTAAGACTTTTATATAAAGTACTCAACTGATGAAGTTGTTGACTAAGCATCCGCAGACCTTAATTTTTTGATGGGTTACAAGCTTATAAGGAAATAAAAAATCGCTGGTAGTTAATAAATAAATAAAATAAATAAATAAATAACCTACTGTATTACTCTTGTTCAAATGGAAATTATTAAAACTATAGTGCATGAATATAGCCCGTAACTATCTTTCAGTTTTCTTGTTAGAGTATTTGATTGTTGATTATAGAGAAATCGCTCTCATGAACAATATTAGTACTTCAGTGCTATATGAAGATGATCATCGATCATGTTGTGGTTCACGATATATGCCTGTCATGCAGCCTGTTTACAAACCTACCAGTCCGTCTCTAATACATGAGTAACTTTTCCATGTCATGTACTTCGTTCCCAATTTAGCTCAGTATTTGTCACTAATTTTTCTTAAGCTACATACCTTCTGCTCGTGCTAGTCCAACTTGGTTTGGTTAAATAATAAAAGTCGGAAAACTGACTAATATAGCTTATCCCTATGAACATGTACATACATGTATGTGGAGTTCAGTTTCTTTGCATTGATATTTCAACAGTAATCATGCATTACACTGTAGAAATGCATCATTGATAAAAACGTCAATCAAGAGGAAAAACGTTTGTTAAATGTATTCATTCTATTTTTGAATACATAAAAAGTAATTGTGCATTCTATGCTAAACCAGTAGCGTCGCATAAGTTTGTAGACAACATATTCATTTTAATCTTTAGAAGTCAGGACCCAAAGGCAAAACACGAATCCTGTAACAGTGTTCTTAACGGGTTTTTCATTACAATACTATGCAATATGATGGGGGATATTTTCTCTCGTCATTTTCGTGTGCGCGCCATTTTATAATTTGCTTTAATATTACATTAATGAGCATAAAAATGTTGTAAAAATCTTGCAAAGTTGTCAAAAGTTCTTTTATATTATGTAACTTAAAAGTCACTGCCATCTTACATCTGTCCGCGTGGATTCGAGTCTCGGGCTCGGCCAATGTGGGTATGTGAGAACGCATGCAATTAGATTCCCGTGGGTCGGTGGTTGTTACAGGGAATTTTCCAGGTTCTTCCTCCACCGGTTATACTGGCCATCATGGATAGTATATCCTGTACTGAAAAAATGGTGTTAATACTACAACAGCAGCAACTTGAAAATAATAAGAAAATAGCCACCAAAATGCCAATTAGGCAAGTAGGTAATATCTGGGAGTTCTAGACTACTAATTAAATTTAAATAGTAAAACCTTTTGTGGCGCAAGAAATGAAACAAAAATTATTGACTAATTTAAATACCAGCTTTCCCATATAAGACACACTCAATTTTGAACCACTTTGTTTACTTCTGACCAATTCCTGGACTACTGCATAAAACAAAACCGCGACCATGTTCTTGGACTTTACAACTAGAGCATTTTCCTGACTATTGAATTTTCTGAGAAGTGTCCCTGAACTCTCCGATACCTAACTATTGGAATTCTACCAAACTAACGTGATATAAACTTTACTACAGAATTAATTGGACTTACAATTTGCGACAGTTGTAGTAATTGAAAATGACACATCGATTTGAAATAGAGGTATACTCGGGATCAACGATACAGAGACTACTTATTTAGGAGACAAACTCGATTAGGATAGATGAAAAGCGCATTTTTGCATTCGGTGCAGTGTCTGATGGCTAAACATTCATGTACATATGTGCTGCGGCCATTAAAGACAGATATTTCCACCAGCATATTAAAACAGAGATACACATAAATTTGTACAGTTAATTGTACTACAGATTATAAACAGGATAGAAAGAATGATTTCCAAAAAGAGCGAAAAACAGCGTGTCCATCAGCCAGAACAAAAGAGTGAGCTATGTGCTGAGAGTACATCGATAATAATGTATGATCTGATCGAAGAAAGCGAATAACTAACCAATTAATTCGGATTGCAGCTATCGTCATTTATACCATACTGTGTATATCTCTCGCTCTATGTATATAATTGTTGCATAGCAACAGTGTTTTCACTGTAGGTGCAGAATATCTGAGTAAAATCAATGGGACGTTTTACTTTATACATAACAGTGGCTATTCACATGCAGAATAAACGGACAATGTAATAATTCGGTATATAGGAAACATTGATAGCTGATAAAATTAATTCAGATATAGTAAGATACTAAAACACAAAGAGGCACCACCCCCATCCCCAATCATCATATACCCTAGAATTACAGTAAAAGTAACAGAATGGATTACCTCATTTGGTATGTGAGATGGATTTCTAAAGCAAACCTTGACAGACCAAGTCTCCCTTCTCCAAAATAATTTACCTATATGACATAGCTCACCTAATTACCTAATACTGGTCGCAGAAAAATCAGATGAAGAGAAATGAAAAACGAAAACAAAATACATCTGTGTTTAAAAAACTCTAATATATCGTGAACAAAATCGTGCGGCTGATAAAAAACGACACAGAATCTCATGTATGCAAAAGAAATTACACAACAAAATTCCCACGAATTTTGATAGTGCAGGAAAAAGATCTGAAGCCGGAAATGTAGCTTCCCGCTATTAGAGGTAAGTGGTTTATTTCCAGTGTACTATCTCCAAAATATAAAAAGGGGTGGGGGTGGGGTTTTGTTAAATTTTATGGCAAAAAGCTCGAATCCATCTTTTTTCACACACACTTAAAGAACTACTAGTAGTATTAATATTAGTAGCAGTAAATGTAACGGGGGGAGAGACGTTACGTGGAGACGGAGACGTGCGTGTGCCCCTCTGTTAATGATTTGGCGATCGTCATCTAGGGGATGACCTCCCTCGATGTTATTGCCCAGTGTGAATAGATAGATAGAACATTGACAGAGAACTAAGCAAGACTATTGAGAAGAAATAAATACGAGCCCCCTTAAACAATAAAATAAAATAAATTTAATTAATTAATACATAAGCTAAAATTTCAATTACAATCCAACCGATTTACATTAATGTAATTTAATAGCAGTGTTCAATTTACGGATTCGTTCAGCATAGTAACGAGTGGTGAAAAGATTACAATGTCCACGCCTGATCTGCATCACCTGGCGTCGTTCTCTCTTTACTTTGTGTATTCCACGTCTTGCGTGTATGCTTGGTTCTTCCTCTTGACCCTTCTATTCCGAACTCTCTATTTGCGGACTTCCCTCTTGGACTGTCCTCATCGGGTTTCTCGGGGAGGAATATAGAAAGCTGTCCCCTTAAATGACAAGATTACGTCTAAAGCTGTTTATGTTTCACCACCCATCCGTATATATAAAATCTCTCACTTTCGTTATTCAGAAACGTAAATAGCTATCCACACTGCATAAAGTGACCTTGACGATTAACGGTCCTTACAAATTTACTGTATTTGAGGTAAGATACAATCGTTATCTATAGTTACAAATGACCATCGCAATATACCAAGTCTGACCTCAGTTAAACAGTTCATCATCCCTGCTCAACGTGGCAATTGATTAGAAATTACCACGTGCTCTGTATACAAACGATGCTGCTGTATATATCAGCATACTTTACTATACGTCTTCTTACAGCTGGCTAGTCAGTTCCGCTCAAGAAGATAAATGCTCGATTACTATTGCATAAGATTCACTAAATTCTAGCTTACAGTAACCAATAACCTGCAAGATCATTTGAGCATTACAAAATCATATATAAATATGCAATTATCATTAACTCACGATAAACAGTATCAACCTATAGACAAAGAAAATTAATTCATAAATCCCTATAAAATACCACACATTTGAATACGTGGATTACATCACAAGCATATCAAACACATTTGCATAAAACCAACAACAAAATAGAAAATTACATGGAAATTAAACGTGCGTACCTTAATGCTGTTTCTTTTCCACACAATCGTGCGTCCTAGCACTATAGCCTGTCCTTTCCTTTTTTAACGAGGGAAAACTCTATTCTCAGGTTTCCCACGGAGTCGAACCTTTTGTCTCCTCACATGACAAATTTCTGACTATAGCCTGTCTTTTCCTTTCAAGACAGCTGTCTGGCCTCTTTACTTTGTTAATGAGGGAAAACTCTTCTTTAGGGTTTCCCCCTGAGTCAACCTGACTTCTCTCAAGCAAGATTTCTGACTAAAGAATTCTGAGCCAAGTCGCTACCTTAAATTCCCCATTATTTCTAAAGTGTACGCCTTAATTTTAACTGACCAATCGAAAGCAACTGTTCCTAAATTTTCCCCAGAATAATCATGTCTTTCATCAGATTTTGACAGCCTAGGATACGATGCAATTAGCTTTACTTTGAAGATCAATTATTTGACAAAAGGTCCTTTACAAACAGATACGGTCGTAGTTCTAATGTACTCTCTGCCAATATACCGTTACGATGACTAGGTCAATTCCACTGAAGCTTAAACGTAGGCCCTTTTATGTTTCACAGATGAAACAAGGGAAATATCAAAGTGAACTTTCTCAAAGACATTTCTCTGGCTTGACTATGATAAAATTTTAATGCACAATTTATTCAACTTGAAGATTCAGTACTTCTTCAAAATTTGACACATTACAGTAAATTTATTGACATTTAGTTAGGTAAATAAA
This sequence comes from Megalonaias nervosa, assembly GCA_016617855.1. Taxonomy (NCBI): domain Eukaryota; kingdom Metazoa; phylum Mollusca; class Bivalvia; order Unionida; family Unionidae; genus Megalonaias; species Megalonaias nervosa. The sequence continues at coordinate 138,706 of JAECUM010092856.1, read as the reverse complement.
ACTGAGCTGAAGACGTCTATGTTTGGTCAACCTATTCCAAAATGTATAAGAAAACATTTTAATGAGCTTTAATACGAATACCATGTTCGAAAAATCTGAGAGGAAAAATAGGTCAGCATGACTTGACTGTCATCTTAGGAAGACACCGGATGGAGAGATGGTTCAAGACAGGGAATTTTACTGTACAACAAGATCTATGAACACACTGGAAAGAGATTGTGCAACTTAATGTTAGTTTGAAATTCTTTTATTCCAAATAGTGACAGTATATCTATCGATAAAAAAGTCCCTAGAATGACTTTACAGGAACTATAAAAAAAAGCCACGAAGGATTGCATAAACATGAAATCTTATTTTTTTTTCTTTCTGTGTTGCTGAATCTGTGCTACATACATAGAGTGACGATGTAGATTGGCTATCAGAATATAGCTTGGTTATAAATAAATATAATTATTGGTTTGATAGAAGGCCTAAAACATTGCATTGCATTTAAAAAAGTGAACATGAGTATGATGTCTCTGTAAATGTATATAATTGCAGAAAAATACATTAGGGCAGTTAAAAGTGACAGAAAATGGTAACAATAAGCATGACAATATGTTGATTCTATTTAATGGAACTGAAAAATACCATTGTGTTGGCATAAAATTCGTGTAGTCATGAGTAAGCAAATCACATTGGAAGAAATAAATTTGCCAAAAAAAAAAAAGAAGAAAAAGCTGGTATTTGTTAAATCCGCAAGAAACATTATCAGATCACCAAAGTTCATGTTAGAGTGTAAAAATCTCGATAGATATCATCCAAAAAAGCGACCTGCTGTCAAATGTAGAAATTTTCATTATCACTATATAGGTTATTGCGACTTTTAAAGTATCTTCTTACCGTATACGTGGTCGTGATAATACTAAAATGCAAACAAGTACATCCTGGTCTTCAGATTACTTAAGAGGCAAATGCCAAGGTGTTACGTATCGGCTCGTTCAAAAGTAACAAAAGAAAAGAGTGAAGACAACAAGCTTTGTAAGTTTTAACAAAAATAATTTATTTCCCTAGAAAACACGGTGAAAAGGTGAAAATATGAAATAGGACTCACGGTTTGTGAAGAAAATCCAAACATTTATCCTAGTACTGATAAAATACAGGTCCTATCACTAAATAATTTTAACTGAATCCAGGTTCGAATCTTGATGACGTCCCAAGATGGAGGATGATGACGTCAGATGAAGTCTTTACACAAATGTCCAGAATTTCACGTTGAACCACAATTTGTACTGTACTGTTCCAATTTAGAATGAATTTCACTGAATGTCTTTGTCCTAAACCACTTGTGTAGTTCTCCAGGGAAAAATAAATTATTCTTTAAAAAGTAGATAAACTCCTATAGCTGTCATCTATAACAAGGCACATCTCGAGCTCTACAAATGTAAAGAAAAATAAACTCTTTCCAGCACAAGAAAAATAATATCTTCTTCTCAAGGTATAAGAACTACTCTGACTATTTCACAGGGACCTAAGTGTTTAAAAACCGAACCAAAACCTCATTTCATGCACACGCACGAAGAACGCGTGGTTATTTCATCATCTAACAATGGTAGTACAAGATGTAAACACATATTCTTAGAAATGACCTTGGTCACAACCAATCGTTTATGCCGGCTGTTTATCCACCCGACAATCTAAAAAAAACCCAAAAACTTACGAAAGATGAGAGTCATATTTACGTTATAAATAAACACGATATTTCTTTCAAAAATATCAGATCCCGTGAACATAATCGTCATCATAATAAAATATAATGATACAAAAATGAAATAAAAAGAATTCAGATTTTAACACAGTTAAATTACATGGTCGTAACACAAGGTCATACACATATAAACTGTAATTTGCATTTTAGATGCCCAAAATTCATCCCAACAATCATTCATAGTTTGTCATGTTATGATAGTCATCTGTTCATTATTGCGCATGTGAAAAATGATTCTGATGCCAAATAATGCATATCATTTAACAAGGAATTCATAGTGGAAAGGTTCCTGAAGGATGGCAAGGAAATAACAAGTATGAGAATGATTAGATTTATATAAAGCCATTTACCCAGATAAATACATGGATATCTTCAACAGATTCGATGAAACATCCGAGTTTCCCAAAGAGAAGTTTTATTCAAGTCTTAGTGACTCTTCCATATCAGATTATGATTTTACCATGTATAAATACGTGCTGTTACCTTTCAGTAAGAGCTTACTCGGTGACTTTCACGACTGCTACATTAAAAGAGACACGTCAATGTTGTGAGACAATTTATTTTGAACAATTCTAGAATTTATACTTGTCAACTTACAAACTTGACCCAGTACACTGTTGCAGAGCACCTGGTTTAGCTCAAGATGCTAGTTTACAGACATGAGTTATAGAATATGAACTTTTCGTAGACTATGGCATGCCTTTGATAACATTAGATGTGATGTTCGCATAATCGCACACAGGTACGCCAAGGGAAATAACGACTACTATGTTGTTGATCATGGAAAATAAAATATGATGATGGCTTCGAAAGGGCAAGAACAACGTCATATTTAATGTATATTAAAGTCAACAACCTTTGTGGCAGGAAAGTAGTTAATGCATGCCTATAAAACACTTTAGATAGCAATATGAGGGCAAAATTAGATGGTTAGAGAAACACATGTTTGACATTCCCGATTTTAGCAATACAAGGTGAAACTTAGAGGTTGATTTTGACGGACCAACACGTTTCGACAACCATTTTTCAAGGATTACCCATTTGCTCTGAGGCCGCTTATAAAAGACGAAAATGATTTATCCCCAGTAACAAAGAGATTCATCAGTGTTCAGCTGTACCAAGGCTAGTATATAAATCGAAAAACAAAGAGAAATATCTCATTCTCTAAGGATATCTAAATCTTTGCCTGAAGTTTGGTTTAAAACTGAAAAAAGATATAAAGAGTTGTCTTGTTTGAACAGCAACATCAGCTGAAAGGCATATATAGAGATCAACACAAGTTTGAGAAAAAAAAAGCAGCAATGAAGTCGAAAAAGACTATCTCAAAACCATGAATAATGTAATGTTCGGTAATCAGATGGAAAATCTCAGGAAAAGACCAACAAAAATACGGTCAGATGAATAAAAATACAACATGATCAAATGTTAAAAACATGTATAGTTTGAGACAAGAGAAAAAATAGATGATGGTTTGGTACTGCTCAGTGTGAAAAGTGAAAAGGTAATCTTAAATCTATCTAGGGTAATTTTACTGTGTTATAGCTATCAGAATAGTTGATTTACGAATTTTACTACAGCAAATTGAGAAGCAAATACTGTCAACGGACAGATTTTCTGTGCATTCATGTCGAGACAGAACTTTTTCAGTGACATGGCAAAAGGGCAATGTGTTTTGCATGCTACAAAGGAATGCAAAATTTCAGAGAGCTTTCAATGATGAGTTAAACGGTACACCAATTAAATAGTTTTGAGGTCACATTATTATCCTGAGGGTGTGTTGCCTCTTAAATCTTTGATTCTGCCCCCCCCCCCTTTTTTATGTAATCTCTAATAAAGTGACTCCATTTCTGTACTTACCATTCAGCGACTGAGCAGTTGATTCTGAAGTGATGATACGATACTGAAGATCAATGTTTTCCAGTTGGTAGTCCGGTTAGGTACCTTCTATCACTTCAATAGCCTTGGTGGATGTAATGCTAAATCTGAACTCCTCATGAAGAACACGTGGCTATATTCGGCAATTATCTGTTAGCGTTTAGGGGTCAAGTGGTATTATAAACTTCTTTCTAACACTACAAACAGTACAGCTTCGTACGGGTGTTTTCCGTATTATCAGCTCCTTATCTCGACTTTTCGACCGCTCCGGTAGCCTAGTGGTTTGAGAGTCCGCATCGGATGTAAGAGGTCGCGGGTCCGAACCCCGGCCGAACCATACCAAAGACTGATAAAAATGGTACTAGCAGCTGCCTCGCTTGGCGCTCAGCATCAAGAGGTTAGTGCTAGGACTGGTCGGCCTGGTGTCAGGATAATGTGACTGGGTGGGACATCATGCAAGATGTCTGCGGCATGATGCCCCAGTGATAGGCATCACTATAAACTGTCATGCTGCAGACATCGTAGCGATATGACTGAAATATTGTTAAACCTACGTTAAATATCCAAATCACACACATACACACACACACACACACACATCTCGACTTTTCACTCATGCTATTATTTTCAGTTCTGTTTGTCCGACGCGATACGCGTAGCCACAAATTTTTGTCGTTCACAAAATGTTGCAATCATTTAATTTGGAAAGATCATTACATGCATTTGATTTGAATATGTTTTTCAAGACCATTCTTCAAGATTGTTTAAACGTCCTTATCTATTTTCCTGCCAAACGACACGATATACTGCCAGGTGCATTCATAATATTTGGGCTGATCTTTGGCATAAAAATTTGTAATTTCTGCTCAGGTTTAATGCTGCAGGTTATGTGCATGATACAGTGATGTATTCGATGAATGTATATAACTTCCTGAGGCATCTTCTCATGTCTATTAGAAGTTAGGTATTTACCATAGGTCGACATCTTCGATATTAATTTTCTTAAAAAAAATCTACTAAAATCACAATTTTTGTACTAAAAACCTAGGTCGACGTTTTCGCCATTTATGTGCCAAAAAGCACAGGTCGACGTCTTCGCTATTTATGCGCTAAACAGTCTTGGCAGGCATCTTCACTATTTATGTAGTAAAAGTCATGGTTGACATCTTTGCTGTTTATGTACTAAACGTCAAGGTCGCCATCTGATACTTCAAAGCCTAGGTCGATGTCTTCGCTATTTATGTACTTAAAAGCCTACGTCAACGTCTTCTCTATTTATGTGCTAAAAAGCCTAGGTAGACGTCTTCGCTAATTTTGCAGTACAAAGCCATTGTCGACATGTTTGCTATTTATGTACTAAACGTCAAGGTCGACATCTGCCGTATTTATATACTTAAAAGACTAGGTCGAAGTCTTCGCTATGTACTAAAAAGCCTAGGTGGACGTCTTCGGTATTTAAAAACCCGTAAGCAACATACACGCTTACATCCGTCATAATTGCCGTCATAATTGCTGTGAATATGTAATCGTATTTGGCTAATTAATCTGTTATGTGAAAAGTCATTCATTTTAGGTTGTCTTTTGTTGTTGTTTATGTCTTATTTTGCAAGTTATGACTTATCATTTAAACCATGTCTGTTATCGTCAGTATGAATGAACGAATAGGTTGTACAAGTACTGAGTGACCAAACCTTGTTCTCTCGTTCTTTTGTTCAAGTTGTCAAGCGTCTTAGCTAATTTCATTGTAGTCTACAGTTTATCTCTGGTACTCTTCTCCAGATTTTTTCGTGTCCAATTCGCTCATCACTGACTCTGATGGGATCAAATAACGTGAAAAGACAGTTGCTTCCTGTTTATGCTAACCCGTTAGTTGTTCGCCCTTCAAGTTAAATACTGCTATGGCCGTTATATTTAAGAGCAACACATTTTAATACTGTTGTCAGTTTTTATCTTGTTATGAACAACGGCTGAATCTAATATATATATATATATATATATATATATATATATATATATATATATATATATATATATATATATATATATATATATATATATATATATATATATATATATATATAATCTAGTTACTGTTGTTTTATTTTATTTTAATTGTTATGTTTTGTTTAATCTCCTTTTTTCTATTAAAATGCTATGACGATATAATGAAATATGATACGATTTAGTGACTTGCGAATATAGGAAAAAGGGAAGAATATCAGACTGAAGGAACGACCAAGAACTTGAAGACGAGAAGAAGAGAATGAATGAATGCGTGAATTAAGAACCAAGGAAGAAAGGGAGAGTGAACTGTTGTTGTTGTTGTTGTGGGGCTTAACGCCATTTTTCAGCACACGATAGGCTATACATGGCGGCCAGTATTAATGGTGGAGGAAGAAACCGGGGAATCCCCGGAAAGAACCACCGACCCACGAGAAGCTACTGGCAAGCTTTCTCACATATCCACATTTGCCGAATCCTAGACTCGAACCCACGCAGACAGAGGTGAGATGGCAGTGATCCGTAACGGAGAGCGCGTTAGACCACTAGGCCACTCGGGGCCCCGAGAGTGAACTAGCAATATGAATAAGAAAGGACGGGAGAAGAAAGAAGGAAGAAGAAAGAGGAATCAAAGAACGAATGGTGAGTAAGAGAAGAAAGAGGACGTATGAAAGGAAGAAAGATGATATAAAGATAAGATGAATTGTCTGTTTCGCGTTTGCTATCATTTTTCTGACACCACATGAACGGAAACGTATACAAGAATTTTGACAGAATCTCGTGCTAATTGTGCACCATACGATCTAATTGTCCCTGATCCCAGCTGCAACAGGTTAATAATATCTAAGCTATTCTATCTAAGCTTCCACCTTTCGCATGTTATCGATAGGCTCCAGCACACAGTATTGACCTATTCAGTTGGGTAACTATGACTAAATGCATGCCGGTCGTTAATGACACAAAGCCTCCGAATTACCGACCGGTCCTTCTCCCAGGGTCGCAATCTGTACCTTAAACTTTTGCCCTTGATTGTTTAGGCTCCCACCTATCGGACCCACCAGTCGGATCAGGCTGACAAAACTCATGCGAATCGCCCGTGATCTCAACTAGGGTCTGAAACCAAAACCGGACCTACTCATGCGATCACTTCTCATTAGTACCAATCATCCTTGATCATATAGGCTCTAGACTCCTAGCTAGGCCTATACTTGTAGAATCACTCCTATAACCTCAGTAATACCTTATATCAAGAAATTCTTTTTCGTTATCGATTGTAACAATTTATTTATATTAGCTCCCAATGCAGCGCTTTTTGCACCCATTTCCATGTTTAATTCGGTTTTGAATCCCTCTATCTTTGCATTTATTTGATTGGCCATTCTGTCAGTGGCACGACATAAAGTGAGTGTCTTTTGATTGTTTCACTTTTAGGAGCCCTCTGCGTAATTGTTAACTTGATCAATGCTATCGCTTACACGATTGTCTTTCTATCTGCACTATTGTATTCTTTCACCATAAATCAATTCAACCCTAATTCAGTTTCTTTATCCGTCTGTCTATATCATCAATCCTGCTTCGCAGCACACTTCTATTATTTACCACGTCTCGATCAACGTATTCATTTGTATCCGTTTAAGATTGTTCATCTTCAGCGAGCAATCTATTGCAAAAAGCGGCGATTATACCATCTTTTATCTTTTTTTCAACGCTCAAATATGTAAATGTTAGATCGTAAGATGATTTCATTCATAAGGTCATGTTCTCATTCACACTCTTTGTTTGAGTCGTCTCTATCTTTGGTTATCTATGTTAAATAATTTTGCTTATGTAACTCTAACAACATTTAGTGTTAGCTGTAAGAATGTGTTGACTGACTAGAAGCATCAGATGTTTAATCTCTTGGTCAATTTGTTCAAGTTCGTTATTCGTGTCTCCCTGTAACTTGTTCAGCTGAGATTGCTGATTGCCATTGTTTTCCATAAATGTTTTGTTTTCTCTTTGCCACTATCCAAGTCTTATACTCTGTTCGATCTCTCGTAAAAAAGAAATGCCATTGTGTAAATTATATACTCTTTCTATTATTGATCGAAGGGCTTGAATAGATTACATAACATACCAAATCTCTATTTAAACAAGCCTTGAAGTTCTAAAATCTTTGTTTCTGTTCTCAGAACAACCACCGTTTGTTTTTACGTGACGTAAAATGTGTGCACCGTTTTCGATTCCCTGGCCATAGAAAATAGGCCTATGTCCAAAAACGTTCTCGATAATGCCGATTTGTTGTATCGTCGGGTGTTTCAAACCGTCAGATGTACTGTAGGCTGTATGCTTCTTTAATATACCGAAAGTTTTGACTGATCAGGGTGCAGAACCAATTAAATTATCGAAAAGAAGGCGTCATTTATGGAAGGCGGCTATCAACAGGAAGAACATTGAAACTGAAGAGAGATGCTCTAAACATGTTCCAGGTGTGTTTAAATTAATATGAGTAATAATATATGCTTAGGCTGAGTTTACAGATATATGAGTTCATTATTTAATATAAATAATAAACTTCTGTGTACAATCCCCACTGAAGGCAGAAGAGAACCATTATTTCGGATAAAAATATAGATTTTCAATTGTTTCCTTTGGATTAAGGGTGTCAAGATTATATATTGACCATTCTTTTCATTTCCATTGACTTATCATGACATTTTTCTCGACTTTGCCTAATACTTGTATCAGGTAAGTTTCAATAAAGTCATTATATCAGATGATTTCCTTTGTACGGGTGTTAATGATTATTTGTAAGACAGAACCAGTCTACTGCGGGTATCAGCTCTAGATCTCGGTTAGTGAGAAATTTCTTTACCTAAAAGAGAAGCAGCTAAAGAGAGAATTACGTGGCGCTCTACAGTTTCGTATTTTCATAGGTTTAGAATTTTAAAGGAAAAAAAAAATGTCCTCAAATTTCCTCACTAGTTATACTGGCTATTTAAAAATACCTTGCATATCTTAGGTATTGTTCAAAGAACCTTTAACTCCCTTTATTTTGGTGTATGATCGATGGGTGAAATATGGATTATATAGTATATGGCTTGACCTTAAGTCAGATGTGCATCTTTCAAAAAATACTAGCTCCACTTGGTCATTTTCAGTTACTCGATTTCTGAGGTAAATTGTTAAAAAGAAGAGCCGATATTTTTTTTTTTTTACATTTTATATATTTGGTAATTCATTCATCGCACTTTCAGAAGCTGTAATTTTCTAGTCTGGCAAAATTCATTTTCCCTATTTTAATAGCTCCTAAAATAGTGTACTTTGGGCTAATTCAGATTGATTTTTTGAATACAAAGGAGCAGTCATTTTAGTTAGCTGTGTGCTTAGATTTTTTTTTCAATTTCCACAAGTACAATATGCAAAGAAATTTCAGCCACAGCATTTGAAAGTAACACAGAGGTATACCAACATTCTCTCCATTTTGGATGTTGCAAATGTAAACAATTTCACCTTACAGCCACTAGTCTCTCTAAAGTTCATAATATATGTAGAGAGCCCCATTAATCGGGTCAGCCATTAAAATAGAACAATGGCGAACTGTCATACATATATAAATTTATAAATTTACCAATAAATTGCAACCTATTTAATCTTTTTCTTTCGTTTGATGTTTAAAATCTTTACTGTAGGGACATCCATTTATTATGATGATGCCAAGAAACTTGTTTTCTTCTCTATGATAACTATTGATTTGGATGTATAATCAGAATGGTGACGCTTGCATAGGCGGGCAATTGTGTACCTCATTGTGACATCAGTGAAAACAGCCGATATTCAACAAAAATAAATCTACTGTTGAAATATATACACCATTAAACCTCTTCCATACTTACCTCTAAGCGTTTCAAGCTTTGTATATCGTTTTGAATTCCTTTCATTTTTAGTATCTATAACTCCTCGAATACGATGTTGTGTTGATTTTTATTCATCTCCTATGTTATTCACCTAACAACAAAATCTATCTATGGTGTTAAATTTTATCAGGTAAAAGTGTTTTAGCTATCAGGGAGCCTGTTGTAAATTGGGCGAAAGAAACTGTTACCAGGGTTCGAAATTAACGCTATCCAGCTGTCCCGCGTTTAGTGATTTTGCCGGCGGATCAGTCAAATCATCACTATTCTGTTGGGAGACTATAACGTATCTCCTGTCACCTATTACATCAGTTAAGAAGTTGTCGTGAGTCGGAATTTCCTTTAACGATTACTTGGTATGTTCATTGTTGTAAGTAAGTACCTACCAACATCCTGCGCTTAACGAGGTACAATAAATTGTTCGTTTCACAAATGGACAGGTGTTAAACGACTCATCCAGTCATCATGCAAATCATTGTTATTTTTGTCAAAACAGTCTTCATGCAAGCCTAGTGAACAGCACCCAAGCAGTCTTTTCATTACTCCTTATAACAAAAGGTGGATAGTATCAGGCTCGGAAAAGATCGCATTCGTCGACTCAACAATAATCCAGAATTATACCAAACAATATTACTTTTGTTTGAACATTTATATCGTTGCTGACTAACAACAAATACATTGTGCTGAGTCAACTGTAAAGATGTGGGGTATTTGCAAGGTATGCAGCAGCCAGCGGAGCGTCAGAAATTAGACGATGACAAGAGAGAGACCGATAGCAAATATGATCAAGGGAAGAGACGAAGCAAACACCAGAAATACTGGAAAAAATGAACACAAATGGCTGCGAAAAGCTGTTATTTTCAGCACTTTTCTGAAATAAGTATTCGGAGAAATATAAAAGTGGCGGGGAACTTCATTTCCTGAGTCTTGCTGGCGAAATACTATTATGTTTCTTTAAGTTAATGTTATAAATAATAAATGTTGAATTAGACACAAAACTTGCTTCTGTCTGGTTTTAGCAGTATCTGTGAAGTTTAGGCAGGATAAGTAAGAATTTTGTTTTGATGATCCTGCGGTCAAGAGAATACAAAATCCCAGTTTCGAGCCATGTTGGAATGATCAGCGTGAATACTTCTTCAATGTCTAAAGTTGCTGGCATATCGATTTTAAATTTTAGTAGCATCTTTAAAAGCATGGTGTATGCAACAGCAATGACTAAATGTGCCGATAATGTTGTTTATTTCGCTTAATATGTTTCTTTTATTGATGGTAGAAAAGCTGTAAACATTGATAGCTTTTCTAAAGGATGCTGTATGCGACTGTGAGAACAGATATAAGTGTCGCGTGGTAAAAATAGTTGCTAGTGCTTGTTTTTATTTTGCTTTGCTACACATATTGTATTTATTGCCTGCAAAAAGTATCCAACAGGAGGCATAATACAAGCATGTCTGATATTGGGATTTTATGATGATGTCGTGGCTGGATGAGTTATTTTTATTATCATTCACTTCTATTCACTGTATTGCTGACGCAACTTTACGTTTTGTTGAAATAACAAAGATTCCCAAAAGGGCCACTTCGTCTCCTATCATGCAATAGATTGTGTTTTTTGAGATTGTTTCATTTTTTGTTACAGTATATTGTGCCTTCTTGACTCTTGTCACTTCTTCATTAGTTCGGATTTTGTTTCTTAAAATCGGGGGCCCCGGTTGGCCGAGTGGTCTAAAGCGCTCGCCGTTACCTATCATCACCACCTCACTTCTGTCGGAGTGGATTCGAGTCCCGGGCTTGGCCAATGTGAGTATTTGAAAATGTTTGCCAGTAGTTTCACGTGGGTTCTTTCTCCACCAGTTATACTAGCCGCCATATATGGCTTATCGTGTGCTGAAAATGGTGTTAAACCCACAACAACAACAAATTGTTAAAATTCATGTGAACATTTATCAAGTTGCCTTCCGACTGCAGCTCTAAGTGAGTCTTTTGCCCTTTACGAAGTAACCTTTCAGGCACTGTTACAGTTTCTTTTCTAATATTGTTTTGGTCGCGCTTTTGTCGAGCTTACTTTCCATTTATTTTGTATCAAACATTGGAGGATATACGAATACTATATAAAGATAAAAGGAAGGTTAATTGCAAGATGATAGTGTACTGACGAGATTTGAAAATACAAAGAGCACTGTAAGCGTACTCCAGAAGATGGAGAGATAAAAACAGACAGCACTATAAAGAAAACTATAGACAATGGTATGACTATGAAAATTTCAAATTAAGTCACCTGAGATGAAAGGTAATTGATTGAAGCTCTTATGATAATAAAAACTCCAGTATCTTGACGAAAAGATTAGAATACCACAAGGCGAAACAAAGAAATACATAAATGATCGTGAAACAATATATTGCAATATGAGCAACATGAACTCAGGTCACAATTGGCATTTTGTCAAAAAAAAACAAACCATATTACCGAATGGAAAGTTTCTTTCTAGAATGTTCATAATGCTTACAAAATAAAATCATAGTTATAATTAGACGTTTATTACTAAAATATAAAATGTGTAATAAACAACAGTTTGACTCTGACATTTATGGGGAATTTCCAAAATTCAAGACTCAGATTGAGATAAACATGTTTACTACAAACCTAAACTCAATGATTCAGGTCAAGTAGAAAATGAACTTGATTTTGGACAAGGTCAAGTCCAAAATACAATCATCCATAGCATATAATGAAAATGAAATAAACTTTAAAAAAACCCTAAGAAACAAACAACGCAAATTATATATAAAAAACACTGCTAAAATGTTCTTGTTATATTGTGAACTGTATCTTTTCTTTAATTTATGACCGTCAGACTTTAGAATGTAGTTTTAATAAATGTAGTGGTAAATTTTATCTCGGTCATTTCATGTTCTGTGTTAACCTGGCTGCGGTGAGTTAACCAAGTGAATGCGTTAAACTGTGTTGCGGGATAAGGTAAGGTGTTGTAATGGTTCGCTTTTTTTAAAACCGTGAAGTGCATTATTGAACATAAAAGATCATTGTAGAATTAGCTTCTCTTGTGCAAATGCAACAATATAATATTTTTCTACAATTACATATAATTCCCTGTTGATATCGATTTTAAATCTTTCATTTTTCTATTGCATTATCTTTTTAATCTCGTTTGTTTTACGCACTCTATTCATCTCAGGTGAAGAATATTTCGTTTTTTCATTTCCTCTATTAGCTGTTCTCTGTATCATTTATAACATTTGTACATGCTGTTGCATCAAAATTGTTCGATTTATTAAAGTATCTAAATTTTAATTAATAGTAGATGTCTGCGAAAATTAGATCTTCAAATCCGGTATATTCGTGCACTGTGAAAGTTGTACTTGTTTTTACTTCGTGGTGCAAAAAAGTCTTTCGTGGACATTCTTTGTAAGCGAAGGTTTTATCATTCGTGGACATTCTTTGTAAGCGAAGGTTTTATCATTCGTGGTCATTGTTATAAGCGAAGGTTTTACCAATGTTCTTAAATTGTTCATGGTAAAAGTTTGTCCAGGAGAAATGCACAGCTGATTTACTTGTTGCGTGTCTCTCTGCCATATCAACTTTGAATGAAGTTTGAGAAAAGATGAAATGTCATCATGATGGTATCAATGTGTACTTGAATTTCACTGCTGTTTATTTTTTTTTTAAAATATCATGGACCAGCTTGTAGAATTTACTTTGCATTTATTTCTCATGTTTCTGATATGTAGTTGGAATCCACACCGTAAGTTTTAATGTTATCTCTTTGCATTTCTTCTGTAAAGTCTGTTGTTATACATTGTTTACACTGTGGTCGCCTTTATCACGTTTTTCATGTGCACATTTTTTTGCTTAACAGCGATGTTTTTTGGTCGTAGTTTATTTTCCTCTCTGAGCTCGTGATCAGTACAAATTAGCATGAAGTGGCTGTTTAAATTCACTGAATTTTGAATTAGTTGTTCTTACACTAGCCACTAATCTGTCAACAGTCAATTTTTGCTGCTTGATATTTATATATGCATAAGGAGCCTCAATCATTAATGTTAACTGAATAATGTTTTCTTCTAGTTTCCAACCATAAAACAAATCACATAAATGTAGTATTATATAATTTTTTTAATATGTAATACGTGCAATAGCAACGCATGGCGTCACAATTAACGTGATAACGTCAAGCAGAGAAAAGTAGTAACTAGAGAGGTATCCAGATGTATTTCCAATAAGTCCCCTAAACTTTTATGCGCTGTGGAAAACTAAAATCAATATTTTTTGTCTTGCAATAAATATAATCTTACATTTGCAATCATTTCAAACATAATGGACGAAACTCGTCGATTAAGTTCAATCTTTTGCTCACCAAGGCATCCAAAATATCGAAACTATTCGACTCGTTTAATAATCCTGTAAGTTCATTTATATCCTTTGATTTTACGAGTGCATGCTTTCTTCCGTTCATTCTCTTGCTCTTCAAAGTTTTTTTCAACTTCGGATACGTCACCCTGTTTTTCATACAGTGATGATTCTTGTTCGCAAAACGTACCATGTATATACTCTCCATTCAAATCTATCATTTGTAAATTACCAGATCACCTAGTATCACCTGCCTGATTTTGAATATTTCTTTGGGGAAGTTAGGAAGGTACCCTATGCAAACATGGTTTTGTATTTTTAAATTCTAACTGTTTCAACAATATTCAACCCAGATGTTCTATATGTATATGTTGCTGAATAACTGATCCATATATTTGACCAATACTCCTTACTCTCTGTAGCATGTATATTGGTGTGTAACGAGTGTTATTCTATCCTTGAATTATATTTGTCAACCCATTTCAGTTGTTGTTGTTAGTGGTAGTGTTGGTGGTGGTGTGTGCGTGTGGGTGTGTGAAACACTTCCACATTCTATATTTTTGTGTTCTCTTAAACCTTTCAACTACTGATACATGTTGTCTGAGTAGGCTGAAAACTACTCGAAGTTTTCCACGTCCAACAGATCCTTGACTCTTGTGTCGTAAAAACTCTTCCCCTCATCAAACTGTATTTTATTCGGGCATTCTGTCATTTGAGATGTCAGTGAAAGAATCGAATACGTCATCTTCCTGTTTGTTTTTACTCTCCGAGCCCATGCTTATTTTGAAATTACAACAGTCAGTGTCAAGTACGCTCCGGTGGCCAAAGTGGTTGGAGCGTCCGCCTCGGATGCGGGAGTTTGCGGGTTCGAACCAAAGACTTATAAAATATGGTACTATCAGCTGCCTCGCTTGGCGCTCAGTACAGTTTGGGAGTACAATTTGCTCAGTCGCGAACCATGATGGGGAGGGGGGTATCGCTGATCTGCATGGCGTACACTGCGTTTGAGTTGACATTTTTCTTGCCTGCCACCCTGGCCCAACCACGTCATCTACCATCTGCCATTCGTCCGTTCCATGTCGAACATTCTAAGCGCATGCGTTCACTCCATATACACTTTCATTAAAAAACGCTACATGAGGAACAAAGGCAGCTTCTTTTTTTATTGTAGCTCACCTCACGCTAATTGCTGAAGGTCGTATTTAAACATACAGTAAATGCCTGGCCGTCCTTGCATGTCATTAGGCATTTTTAACGCTCAGAATTTCGTGGAAGATCTCCCAAGGATCTCGGAGGATAAGGCGGCGTGGTAACATTTGGGAAAGAACCTCAACATAGTACTTGTCTACATCAACGATAAGTGTCTGCTCTTCTGGCTTATTTTGTGCCAGGTACCCTTTATGACCGTGGACAAAATCAGCCAGCCACGCAAGTTAGGGAACGGTGTAAAGATAGAAAACATTGAAGAGAATGGTGTCGATGCCACTTGGAAGTAAAGGTAGCGTCGTCTTCTGCATCAGCTGGACGCCTACCCAGTAACATATGCGGCATAACTGCATCAAACACTTTTATGGCTAGATTATCGTGAACAAATTCCTTGCAGTGACCATGAGTAGCTTTTTGCCTTTTGGCAATATTGCTTTTGCCTTTTACAGGAATATCTGCTACAACTAGAACCAGACCGGCCTTTGGTAGTGGTCTTACTAGTGTACCGGGAAGTTCAACTACCATGGCTTCTATTTAATCGATTTTTCATTTTCACCCAGTAACTCTGTTAGATAGTCATCTATTTCCGCAAATGCCTACTTTCTCGGTGCATGTTTCTACCAATGATGCATCATCCCATTACCTAAATATAATAACTTGCTTAGATTTAAGGACCGACGCGCTCTAAGGTCAATTCACACCAAGATCATTCGACTCGCAGGCGAACATACATTTGGGCAAACGGAAGTTAGCATTAATGCAAAGGCACTGAACATCGTGCACCTGCATACTCTTCTTTTTTGAGTAGTTTGCAAACTGAAAGCCTGCAGGCATTGACGAGCCTCCTGCTCAGACAGGGTCGTGTCGACACAATCTTTGCACACTGCAATCGCAGTGTCTCCTGGTGCGTTAACAAGATAGTGAAGCAGAATATGCATACCATTGAAAATAATATGTGAAATTTGGTTGAGAGCTCTAGCTGTACCTGGTCAGATAACAGATAAAGGTCTAGGTCAAGCTCTGTACGTAGGCAACCATTGATGTAGGCCAGAGTCTCACTGTTGTCTTGGTAGAGCTGACCCCAGACTACCTTATTTTAGCATCAGTCAGTAAGTCTTGAGAAAAGGTCATCTACATACTCTTGTTGTCTTCGCTCATATCACTGTTGGCAGAACTATACAGCTGACACAGAACCTTGGTTGCTTCTTGCGATATGATCTTGTTTGGTACTGTCTCTCCTAGGATAGTAAAGTGGGGGCAATTAGTTGGGGAGCTTTTCGACCAATCCAAAAAATAAAAAAATAATAATACCGGTGGCACTTCTCTGTGCAGCTCTTGCGGTCGTCCGGCTGATTATCCACAGTGTCGCCAGAGAGAGCGTACCAATCTCTGGCTAAAGCTTTGCCTACCTGAACGAAAATGTCATCCACAATACCAATGCGACACACCAAAACTGCCATGTTCGATATTGTGAGAATAGTACAGTTCGTGAATAAGATCCTCTGGCTCCACTCAGGTAATGCAGATAACTTGTGTCCAATAGCACGTGAGCAGCAAGGTGAAGGTCTGTCATAACGTATTTGGCAGGCTCTTAATGAATAACGATCTCGTTGGCGTTGCATGGGCAATGCCACGTGTTGCTGAGCTGGTCGATGGTCTTTACTGGCGAAGACTACCCGGACAGGCTTGCTGGCGTAAAGCTGCTAAAGGTCTTAACATCCTCATGCGTACGACCCAAGCCTGCAGATCACATTGCCAGGAATGATGACAGTAATAGCAAGTAGGTGCCACTTGTGCAAACAAATTTCTGCATCATCCCAATATATTTCCCAAGGCTTGTCGTCAGCTGGAAAAAAGTTTGGACAGGGCGATCAAGCTTCCACGATCCCTCCCAAGACAAAATGGCCGTTAGTCGGTGCTCTTCAAGTGCAGCCTTGTACTGACCTAAACACGCGTTCAGCAGACAGCGGTAAGAACGAAAGTCCGGGCCATCCCAGAGAAGCCGTGAGTTATCCACCCACTGGGAGAATAAAGAGGACTAGTTTTCACCACCATCGCCAAGTTCTTTCCTTGCCCAATCAAGTGGAGGCTCGATCGTTTCTTTGCGTATAAAATTACATCAACTTCACGTCCAAGGGATTCACGGGTCTATGACCAACTCAGCTCGTCGTTAGCCTTAAATAGGTTAGTAACAACAACTGTGTCGCCTGCGGCTTGAATCTGCAGTTCTTTGTAAAAGCGATTGGCGTCCTTCCGTATAAACATCACGCAACCCTTTCGAAAGGCCTGATTTCAAGTTCTATCATTTTAATTTTTTGTCTCGAGAGACTTAGGTGGTGCATGCATACTCTTCATTGTTTTTCAGTGTGGCACTGGCAGTAGGAATGGGCTTTTTAAGCTTGGTTGCTATATGTTGAGCTGTTGTAGGCTTAAGCTTTTATGGCGCGAGCAGCAGAGAGGGTGAACAGACCATTTTGCTTGAGACATTATTTATGAAAAAAAAGCCTTCCTACGAATGGGAAATATTAAGGTCAGCAACGTTAAGCCACAGCCTCTAACTAGATTATCTCGTTACTTTATCTCTGACGCGCGTTTTTATTTTTAGGAATTTTTCGTTTACGCCTTGGTCACTCAGTATTGGTCGTTCACCCTCTCTGCTGCTGTAAATTAAACAGCCATTATAAATATTATCAATAATCACTGGAGAACCACACTCAGATTAGCTCGAGAGCGACTAGAGGCAATCAAAAAATATTTACCCGTCCGTGATTTAGTTAAACAACAACTACAAGCTCGTCAGGAGTCTCAGGTGGAATTTTCAGAAGGTGCAGAACAATTATTTAAACCGATTGTCGAACCAACAAAGAAAATTGTTACAGCAACTGAGGCAACACAAAGAGCTCTTGAAACATTACCTGTTGATATTGCTGGCCGTATTCAAGCAGCTCAACCACAACCACAACAACCAAAACCAAGAACTAAGATAATAGATAAATTTACGCCTGAAGGCATTGCTGCTATCAAGGATTCAAAAAAATTAATTGATATTGCCGCGTTTGGATATTATGAAAGACAAAAATATGTAAAACCAGAGCATGTTAAATCTCTAAGCTCTACCAATTGGATCAAGGATGTATATCGCGTTGCTACTGGTATTCCAGAAATTAGATCTAATGAAGATATTATTAATTATAATAGATTTGATGATGATGTACATAAATATATAGAAGAAAGAGCTAAACAAGTTAAACGACTATCACCATCACCACAACGATTACCACAACAGTTATCATCATCACCACAGCGATCACCACAACAATTACAATTTGAATCACCACGATCACCACAACAACAACTAATGGAACAAATAAAACAAAAAAAAAAAAACTAGAACAAGATAAACATTTAGAAGAAATGATGAAACGATTTCAATCACCATGACAATCAGTTAGAACAACAGAGGAAGAATATCAAGATCCTGGTGCAACTGGAAGTGGTTTAGGAAGTGGTCTTATTACTTGTCCCAATAACGTCCTTGCTGATGTTGATCGACTAGAAATTCTCATTGGAGGAAAACGAGCTGGCAATAATTCCCAGAAATCATTAATGAAGCAGCTGATATTTGTAAACGATTATTTACAGGTGGTGTTATGGATATTAATGTGTATCGGTCCCTCATTAATGAAATCGCCGATGATTATCATATTGATTAAGTATGTAATTAGATGCAATTAGTGATAAAATCACTTAATAATAATATGATCATACACAATACTCATAGACCAACCATGATCAGGGTAATAAATTCACGATTACCGGTATACAAAACGACCTACGGAGATGGACTAGGTGATGTTGTTCAAGGTCTATTTAGAAGAATAGCCCCAAAAGCAATACCGACTGCAAAGCAACTAGGAATGAAAGCTATTGATGTTGTTCGTGAAAAAGGTATTGGCGCTGTTGGTGATGTTGCTAGCAAAGCATTCTCAGCAATCAAGGATAGACTAGCGCGATTAATACGACGAAAACCTCAGCCAGTAAAATTACCCAGCACTGAAGTGATGCCCGCAAATGTCAGTAAAATAATAAATCAAGCTGTTAATCAAAAACTAGCAGAATTAGCTGATGTACCAATGTCAGAAAAAGAAAAAAATATAACCGCTAGTCTGATAGCAGGAAGCGGTCTTCGTGTTAGACGAAGGCGATAATAATAAATATGTTCAAGCGTATATCTGATCCCGCGTTTGACATGGACGCACCAGTTTTAAAAGATGAATCTGTGCGCGATTATCAATATTATTCTTATGACGCACGAGAGCCAAATCAGCGTGGAGGACAAATTGAGCTGCAAGTTCAGGATACAAGCAGATACTTCTTACCCGCTGAAGCATTTATCGAAGTTGAAGGTGAAATTTTGCGAGCTGATAATACTCCATACGACGCTAATGTTGGTGTTGGTTTTGTTAACAACGGTGTTATGGCTTTATTCAAAAGCGCCATATACATGATTGATGGAAAAATTATTGAAGCAATCTATAATGATGTTGATGTTGCCACGACGATACTTGGTCTTGCGCGATATAGTGATGATTATTCAAGATCAGCTGGTCCATCAATGATGTTTGTAAAAGATACTTCTGATTCTCCAGAGTATCAACAATATGAAATAGGACGACCAGGAAATTTTGCTAGAAACGCCGACGCTGATGTATAAAGAATGATTATTAATGTAGATTGAGATTTTAACTTAGGATTTAGATCACGTCGAGCAATGTTAAGCGGTGCAAGGAGAGCATTTTCGTGTGCGATTCCATTATCACATATCTTTGGATTTTGCAGAAATGTCAGAAAAGTCATTTTCGGAGCCAAACACACAGTTGTACTTGTAAAAAAAAGGTACCGACAATGATGCATTATGGAGACTCGCTGGTACTGATGCTGGTACAGTAAAATTAACAAAACTTTCATTGTGGATGCCAGTAATGACTCCAACAATACCTGAAGAAGAACATTTACTTTCTTTTATGAGCCAAGGTGGTAAATCGATGTTATCATGGTTGACGATGACCACAGATGCTGTGCAGAGTACAGTTAATGGTTTATTTACTTGGCAAATAGCATCACAGCAAGGTGTTTCTGCACCACGGCATATATTTATTGCATTACAAGATGCTGCACGGGTAGACTCACAAAATCTAAGCACAATGATATTTGATCAACTCGGTGTTTCTGAGGTTTCTTTAAGGATAAACGGACATCAAGAACCAGCTGAAGAAGTGTTGCTAAATTTCGATCAAAATCATGTTGCGCGTGCATATCATCGATTAATGACATTCATGGGACGTGATCAAAATATTGATACTGGTTTACAAATATCACAGTTAGATTTTACAACATTATATCCGATTTATTACTTTTCGCTGGAACATTTAGATTTGTTCAGACAATCCGTCGTTGATATAAATTTTCGAGCTCGCGTAAACAGAGATGCTGCAACTATTCCTGATTACAGAGCAATGCTGTTATACTTAGCGATAAATCGATGCTGCTTGAAGGTGTTGGTGGACGAATGAGAGTTATTGATGCCCCAGTAGAAAACATGTAATTAGATCGCTCATAATAATTATAAATGTCACATGTAGTTAATGTCAGTCTGACTCCTGGTCAGATTAGAAAGATACAATCATCATCAAAAAATAATTGTGCGGCAAAAATATCACTAAAGCGAGAACAAATCGCGAGTGGTCCGAATAAGCTATCATTATCAGAACGCCAGTATAAGCATTTCAATGAAGCAAAAAAATTAAACAAAGGTATAAAACTTAATCTTTCTGCGAGTGTCATTAAAGACATCGTTAAAACGGGTGGCATATTTCCACTTCTCGCAGCAATACCAGCATTAATAGCCGCTGCAGCCCCAGCTGTTGCAAAAACAGCTGCATTAGGCGCTGTTGGAACCGCTGCTGGAATGGAATTAAAGAAAGTAACGGCTCAAGGGAAAGCAACGGGTGAAGGAATTATGCACGCAGAAAACTTAAAAAAAAAGATCACGGGCAAAACAACGCGGAAGACGTTTAAGAGCACCAAACGTTCCACAGCCGGGCCGTCTAAGATTATCAGGCCCAGTATACGGTCGCGGTCTAAGACTTCCAGGGACCCCATATTCATGGTACGGAAAAGGTCTAGGATTGCCCCGGTAACTTCGTCATCGAATTCGATGATTCTTCCTATGTCTAATTTTGATTTACTTAATGCCGCTAAGCAACTGAATATAAAAAACTTTAGAGGAGTTTTTATGCGTGATCAATTACCTACCGTTGCAATGCGGCATGAAACTGGTATTATTAACCTCGATAAAAACTCTGGCCCAGGCACTCATTGGGTGGCGTATGCAATTGATCCACGTGGAATTATTTATTTTGATTCGTATGGATTGGCACCACCAAAGGAATTTTTAAAATATATAAATACTGCTATGCAAAGTAAGAATTCGATGCGTTCTAAAATCTGGTATTCAACATTACCAACACAAAAAATAACTGATCCACCGATATGCGGTCGAGAAGTACTCGCTGTACTTGATGCTGTATCAAAATCAACAACGTCACCTCATAAACTCGTGCATGAATATACCACGTTGTCACACTTAAACAGATATCAGTAAATATAATGGTAGATATTTATGGAAGATCTTCTCGCAAAGCTCAGCAGCAAGTCGATTTATCTAAATATATGCAACTCTTGATCAGCTCAGAAATGAAATCGATGATTTATTAAATATCACAAGTGTGGATCAAAATGAAGTCGTTGTTTTTCAGGATAAACAAGGGCGATTAAAAACGAGTAATATACAACTGTTAGATGTTCTTATACGAATTCCCACCGCGGTTATTAATAACATCGTTATTTTTTCTGATCAAGGTAAAATACAAGATTCCGGTAAGTCAGTTAACGATTTTATCAGGCGAGCTGGTGATTCATTTACGGGTAACATTATTATGAATCGAAATAAAATTATAGACCTTGGAAACCCAGCCGCAGATACAGATGCAGCAACAAAAAAATACGTCGATGATCAAGAATCCAAGTACGTATTAGGCAACGGTGGTATAATGCGTGCATTTCTCAACATGAATAATAATGGTATTAATAATCTTAGAACACCAGAATCAGATTTCGCCGCTGCAACGAAGAAATATGTAGACGATAAGGAAATTCCTATGACAACTTCGTTAGCTACAATCAATAATGAAATGACTACACTCAATGCTACTTTTACTAGACATGTACAAACGTTTTTAAATTTTCGTAGAAACATGAACAAATCTGTACATGAATTTTTTGGTGATCCACCAACCGTTGATATCAAACTCTCCGAGATTGACATGAAACTCAACGACATTATTAACGGAATACCTGGTATTGTTCAATAAACTAATCTGATTAAAATTCCACACGGACAAATTAAAAATATCATGTACACAGTAGCATCAGGATCATCAACGTGGACACCGCGCGAGAATACTCTCGAACACACCGCAGAAGTAACTGGGTTATACAGGCTATCCCTGTACGGTTTGGAAATTACTGCGGCCACTTCATCATCACCAAATGTATATCATAATCCTCTGCTGGTGATGCTAACCAACGACATCAAAGAAACGTTTACGTTAACATCAACGGAAATGCCCCCGAGACGTTACTGGTGGTGTCTAGAATTCGTAGCTGAAGCTTAATTACTTAATTAAATGACGTTGTTATTGTATAATGAATCAAGTGACTGAGTCACTTATCGACGTTCAACGTCACAGATACGCTCAAGTATGTGAGTGTCAAACCAAACTAAAAGATATCATCGATGATTATACAGTAAAAGTAAAAAAATATCGCAGGTGTAGGGTTGTTATTGATATAATTGTTTACTCAGTTTCTGCTGTTGTTGCTGGAACCGGATTATTATTATCAACAATAACAATGACAGCACCTGCAGTTGCAACAATTGTCGTTTCAACGGCAACAACATGAGCAGGCATTCTCAGTATTATCGCAAAGAAAATATCTACATGTGCAAATGATAAATTACACGAGTATATAACAGAACAACACACAGTAACAACATCTTATTCTAAACTATCATCATATCTTTCTGCGTATCTCAGCGATGGTAAAATATCTGATGAGGAGTTCGCAACGATAATGAAAACCTACGATGAAGCATTTAGTGATAAAATAACCTGTGATAAGAATGAAGGTTGAATTCCCGAGATTGTGTTCTATTAAATAACGGAGTATTTTAAATAATGTCGACGTTAGAACTATTACAGCAGATCGTCACTAATACAACGCCGTCAAAAACTACTATGATATCATTAAGTTCGACCAATCCTGAATTTAGCGTTAACTTTCCAACTGCAATTCCAGCAAGTGAAATAGCATTAGCGCAATTAAGAGTTTATCATAGCTGGCCAAATATCAGGTCAAAATCGTTTGGTGGACTACCAGCAAATAATTCACTGGTATTTGCGAATAAGAATAAACCTGATGGAACTCCTGATTGGCAAGTTGTTGGAATTTCAATGGGCAGTTATCAAATAGAACAGATTAATGATGAGTTCCAACGCAGAATTAAATCTATTACAGGAAAAGAACCCAAAATAGCAATCACTGTTTACGAACCAACATTATCAGCGGTGATTGAAATAAATTCCCCTGATTATGTTGTAGATATTTATCAAAGTTCGATCAGATGTGTGTTAGGATGGCCTGATGTTCCTCCAGACCAAAAATCAAATGGAATTCCAGAACCAACCAAAAATAAATTTCTCACAACTGAAAAAAAATATATAAAAGATCCAGAATATCGAAATAAAAATCCATGGCATTATATAGGATTTAAATTTGATCCAAGCGACAATAAACATTACTTTACCGATTTTGACGGTAAAAGGATCCCGAAGATGACTAGATCAGCATTTGATATCACCAAGATCGAGGGAACCTTTGATGTTCGTTATACTATTAATGAAGAATTTTTTAAAATGTTTTTAGATGTTCTTAAGCCTGAATATGATAAACATTTAATGATTTAAGAAGTTTACTTATTTCATTATCTCAACATTATGACGATGGTGTAAAATATCAGATAATCGAAACAATAAAACATTTAAATGGGATCTTATTTGATTTATACATCGCTAATCGAAGTATTATAAAAACTGCGACTGAACCCGGTGAAAATCTTAAACAATTTTTTCTTAATCATTATAAAATAACAGGAAAAGATTCACAAACATTTATAATACCAGGATTTGACAATACCGATATGAAAAAATCAATCACTGATCTTAGTGAAGAATATTTCCGTAAAATACTTGCAGCGTGGAGAAAAATAACCCCACCACCGGTTATTCTTAAACATAATAACGATCCATACAGTGGAGGCCGTCATATCTCGCCTGGTATTGTTAATATAACATCAACGATCGCAGTCAATCTAGTATGTGATGTAATTGATGGCAGCTCTCAAATAGATCTTTCAAAGTCTAGCCAGGCCCAGCATGGCTACATATTATATTCATTTAGCCCTCAAGCGCCCCCCGGGTGGTTAATTGTATCAGAGCCAATAAACCCCGTTTATCTACGTGTACATAATCCGTTATTATCAAGGATACATTTCAAACTTACAGACCAAATAGGACGTATTTTGTATTTGCAGAATGAAGATATAATATTAATCTGTATGTGAGATCATAGAGCGTTTTATCACAATGCGTCATCGTAAAACAAAAAAAAATATCCGAATCGGATCAGAATAGTTTTTTTTACTGGGGTAAATCGTAATTATCAGAATAAAATATAATTATAGGTAAATAACCTGTATACTAGTTTTGCCAGGGATTTTGTTTAGCCATTACCACATTAACTCCACCTTCACTTTCATTATCACTTTCATTTTCACTTTCATTTTCATTTTCATTTTCACAATGCTCTCTTAACTGTCTTATACGAAAGTATATAATCTTTTTCTGTTCGTATTCATGAGATAATTCTAACTTAATTTTGTCAATAGCTTGCGAGAGAGGTACAAACAGCTTTACCTGATTATCTGTAACTGTTGCCAGCGACTGTAACATTGACTGCTGGATAAATTTCATGAATTTATAATCAGATGGTAAAGTGTATCTGTTTTCTAATTTGCGTTGTTGTAATGATTCAAAATCACATAGAATTTTTTCAGGATTAAGATTATTAGATATATTTACACCGTTATGCTGTAATTTTTTAATCCCAGAAATAATAACATTAATGTTTTCGGAATTCATTATATTATAAATATTTGTTTGATATAAAAATAAAATAAAAATAATAGTCCCTAAGGACTGTTTCAAGATGATTATATACATATGAAGATGATTATATACACATGATTATATACACATGATTATGATTATATACATATTATTATATACATATGATTATGATTATATACATATTATTATATACATATTATTATATACATATGATTATGATCATATACATATTATTATGATTATATACATATGATTATATACATATGATTATATACACATGATTATGATTATATACATATGATTATGATTACACACATATGATTATATACATATGATTATATCTTAATTAAGGACAGCACAAAACACAGAATCTTAAACACAGTAGCGTATTTACAGCAAGCATATTTACAGCAATTATATACAAGGTTTTGTTGTGTATGGCACAGTTACATATAAACTTAATTCTAAGAATTTTAACTCTAGGACAACACAGTTACATATACTCTTAACTAACTTATCTTAGGGCCTTCTCAACGTTTCAATAGAAACTTGCACACTCTCCCACATAATCAACCCGGGTGAATGCAAAAGTACACCCACCACGTGTTGACACGGTGGGAAAGTGTGTAAATTTCTATTGAAAAGTAGAATAGGGCGGCCTTCGGCCCCAACTAAATAAGTTTTTTGGCATAATATCGCCCTCGCAGACATTTGCCGTTCACGAGATTCGAACCACGGACCTTGAGCATGAGAGTCCAGCGCGTTAGCAATCGGCCACCGGACTTCAATATGTATATATGTTAAAAAAAGTTATTATATAGTTAGCGCAGTATACAGAATAAAATCAGAATTTATTGTAAATGTATTGTGAATTTCTTAATAAAATCAGAATTTATTGTAAATGTATTGTGGATTTCTTAATAAAATCAGAATTTATTTTCAGTTTCCAAATGCCTGAAACTGCATTACACAAAACCCACAGCTAAAAGTCTGTATTAATCAGACGTTGCCAAGGATACTAAAATAATCGATACGTTGTACGAAAACACGCAATGCCATTTCTAAAAATAACCTCATGTACAATTCACTGCTGGGTCGCAAAGCGTTTCATAAGAACGTGGAAAATATAAATATTATTGAGATTTTATATGATTCACAGAATATTGTGCAACATATAGCATCATTATTTATACAACGATGAAATTATTGAAAATTCTCAATTGTTGTAGGGTCAAAACCCCAGCGATTCTCTAATTGATTTTGATGATTTCTTGATAAATTTGACAATAACTTAATAAAAACTGATAAAAAATAAGACATTTTAATCAAAAGTCACTTCATATTAGCAAAAAACAGTGATATTTTAGCCAAAGATTTCTACAAAATCGAAAAATCGTTAAAATCAATTAGAGAATCGCTGGGGTGTTGACCCTACCAGCGCTATAAAATCTGGCCGATTTTCATTGATTTTTAGTCATTTTTCATGCAAAAAACGAGATTTTCGAACAAAATCAACAAAATAAAAAAACAAAACACTAAATATTTATAAAGACGATTTTTATTTGCAATACTGTTGAGATTTACATGTATAACTAAATTCATTGAAATGTTTTTACAGTCGAAGTTTGGACAATCAGAGAATGTGATATGTGTTTTGTGTACTATTTAAATATATATCACTTATAGGGTTGGACTCTTTCAGCCTGATAAGGTGCAAAAATCAATGTGATTTCTTGACCAAAACTCGCAATATCATTAGTACAACAAGTACGACGACTGCAATATTTACTATTATGCTTGAAGGAGTTGTCTCGCTTCATTATCTGATACCATAGGAATATTACATCAATAAAAAAAAAAACACCTGCATAAAACATGAAACTAAACAAACACGTGAAACAAACTCTGAAAGCAAAAAAGAGGAAAGAAAGAGATCTTGGTTCATGAAGAAGGTTCTGGTAGACTAACATACTGGAATATGATTTTTTGTAGAAATCTTCTGGAAAATGTAGATTTGTATATTTCATCTGCCACGTATTTTACTAATCGGGAATTTATATCAAAATATTTGGCAGTCGAATTCATAGAATTAAAATGTATTTCTTCACCAGTCTCTGCATTTACGGCTTTAATAGCTCTCTGTCCGAATATTTTACACCTTCCTGTATTTCCGCGTGCAGAATTTTTACTCTGCGTAATAGCTTGTAGATTATCAAGCGAGTTATTTTTTGGATTTCCATCAATGTGATCTATTATAAATCCATCTTTAATGATTCCAAAATAATACTCGAACACGAATCTATGTGATAAAGTTTATTTCTACTGGTATTAAATTTAAGATAATCAAATTTATTAACACTACCGACTGGTTTCTTTAATCTGCAGTGCCTAATTACACCATCACGAGATGCTTCATAATCTTTAATAATTGGATGCTTCACAAACTCATTTTGCTTCATTTATATACTAATATTATTTGGTTAAATCATTATTTTGAAAATCTAGCGAGATAATCTTGTTCGGTCTTTATAGGAGATTCAGAAGATGTGTTTTTTTTTTATCGTAATATCGTTTCAGCTTTCTGTATTTTTTACCACCACATTGCACACACAATTGAGTTTTTCCTCTGACTCCAACACCACATCGCACACACGGTTTTGGTCCTAAATTACCTTGTCTAACGCATTGCATATGAAAGCGGCAGAATTCGTTTACGCATGCTTTGTTACAAGGAGAAGTATATCCGATCATAAGCCAATGGCATCGATTCTTTGTTTGAATCATATACAAAAGATTAAAATTCAATTTAAATATATATTTGTCCTAATTATAATAATGCAGGAATTATCCATGATTGAACATGCCGCCGTTTCGGCGGGGGCTAGATTTGATCTTGACAGACTGCCGAAACACAAATTTAGTTTTTCTATGCAAGATCTAGCTTTAACGAATAAAGATATAACAAAACGTATCTGTGAAGCCAAAAAGGAATTTCGCGACGATGGTGCGGTTCATGTGTGGTCGACATTCAGAATTGGAAATACTGTTAATGTGATGAATGACAAACGAGGAAGAGAGATTATTGACTACCTTGTTCAGAATTATTTTATTTTAATAAAATTTATTGTAAAGACAGACGATGACACTTGGATTATTCGTGACAAACGTGATTCTGTCAATATGCAATCAGGAAATAATATTGTTCTTAGTAAAAATTCCAGACCAGGAATACTGACTGGTATTGACAAACCATATTACGAACGATCATACCCTGTGACTGCGGTTGTGCACGCGGTATATCCGTTAAATAATAAACCTGACGTTAGGGATCTCAAACCCATGAAATTGTCATCCTTGACGAAGTCAAGGATAAATTGTGTAACTGAACGGGTTACAGAACACTTCACAAACGCGATACGCGGAAACGGTTTGACGGATTTACGACTTAAAAAAATAAACACCTGGGCAGAAACAGTTAAAGATACCGGAGCGTCTATCAGCGACGTTGCTGAGCTGGGAAAGAAATTAAAATTTCCGATAACAGTGAAGACGTTAACCGGAGAGATTTTGTACAAACCAAAATATAAATCAAGAGGAGCTTCGATAGATATTATTGATCATAACGCTCATGCATGGACTGTGGCAGTAACGGTATTTCCACGAGATAGAACGGTTAAATTTTATAATGGTCATGTATTCGATGCTATCAGTAATATCAGTAAAATTGACCCTGTATCTGTGTGGCTGTTTCAGAGTTCGGAATATGATTATCATGATCAGTTTGTACGGTCTAATGGCGATATTTATCGTACAGAATCTCTCCACGAAGAAATGAAAAATCTTGCACAACGCCTTTGGCGTAAATACACATCTGATGATATTAAGGTTGAACAATTACTTAATAAGTGTTTTACCGTTCCATCAATTGCTGCTCACTACGCTCAGGAGAAAAATTCATGGAAACCGACACGATTGGAATTTCTTGAAGATGTCCAGAAAAGTTGTATCGAATACGGACACGGTGGATTGTGGAATACTAAATACGATTATAATGACGTTATCTCAGTTGATATGGTAGCGTGTTATCCTGGAAGTTTTCTTGGATACGGAGAATGTTCTGAATACTTTAAGAGATTTGGTCATCCGACACACGAGATGACCAAAGTAGCGATAAACGGACCTTTACCTTTTGACATAACCGGATTCGCCTGTATAGAGTCGTTCGAGTTTTACGAGGATCTCCATCCGATTGTTTATGCGTGGTTTGGGAGACATTTTTCAGAGCGACGTTGGGCTCCAATAGTACTAATAAAGTATATGCTTGATGCTGAAATTTTAATGTCGTTATGCGTAAGTGAAGCAATTATATCATACCGCGTGCAGAAACAAGTTTGGTTGCCAGAACCGGATGTATTTAATGATGCTAAAAGAGATTTTCCTAATCCTCAAGATGATATTGTTAAAATTACTAATAGTATATATGAATGCAGGAGAGAAAGTGATGAAAAATTTGCAAAAGATCTCGGCAGAAAAATAATCGGTAAATTTACGCAAGGAGGATCATATGATCATAAACGAGCGTGTACAAGATTAATCATGGACGATGCTGAACTCGATTTTACAATTGCTGATACAACGGAGAAAAACACTTTTATAAGTCGAAGTAATGCTTATTTATCGGACGGAACTAAATTAGGTACAATTGTGAGCTTTACTGATGGCGAGTCACCGCAGTTTACTCATTTAAGATCTTCGATGCTAGCGTACGTGTCGATAAATTTATTATCTATGATAAACAGATTTCCTCGTTACGCAGTCAGAGTCGCGACAGATTCATTTTACATAAATAAAAAATATGCGGATTCGTTAAAACAATTGCATATTAACGATCATGCATCGTGGGGTAAATGGAGAATAAAACATGAGGATATAATTAGTTATTCTGAATCTGCCGATGTTGAAAATGGGAAAACATATTACAAGAATAATCAAATACCAGGGATGTCATCGGCACCATCTGTATATGATCCTGTAGCTAGACATAAAACTGTTTATCTTAATGGGTGTGGTGGTTCAGGTAAAACAACACGCGCGATTGAATTATTTAGTAATTGTTCTGATATGATTGTTTTGACACCAACACATAAACTCGCTAGGGAAATAAAAGAACGAGGAGTAAAATCGTGTACATATCATAGTTTCTTTAGATGGTGCGGAGACGCATGGACTCCATCACGGATGGGTGAGAAATACATTCCTAAAATTATTATCTGGGACGAGATATGCACGGTGCCGCTAGAGGTATTAAAAATATTTCTTGATTGGCTGTTATTAAAAAATACTGCTGTGGTGATGTGTGGCGATCATGGTCAACCACCACCTTTCATTGGATCGTCTCCACATGAGTGGCTGAAAACATTTGTAGATTATTACGAAGAAATAACTGATGACCATAGAGCTATCGATAAATCACTAAAAGAGTTTAAAAAGTTAATAAGACTACAGCCAGATAAAATACAGTGTGAGATAATGCGTAAAGTAATTCCAGAAACTTTTATGAATGATTTTTGGACTTTATGGAGACCTGCTGATTTGATAGTTGCAAGTAGAAAAATAGTTCGCGATACACTTCAACAAAAATTATTTATGTTGCATAAAGAAAAATTTTCAAATCTACCTGTACCTTTGTGTTATCACCCAGCAGATACTCGACGACAGAATGTTGATGTTGAGATTCCTGGTGGTGGAATACAAAATCTTGTGTTAAATGATATTATTTTAGTCGTTGTTGATGTTGTTGAGAGCGCGTTAAGTATGGATAAATCGCCGTGGACGTTAGGATACACCATAACGATTCACTCGTCACAGGGATTAACTATTACCGATACAAGTATTTGGATTGTCGATGATCGTATTGAGTGGTCAAATTTAGTTTATCTAGCAGTGTCTCGAGTTAGAAGAATATCTCAACTGGGCCGGGTTATCATGGATTGCGTAATAACCGAAGAAATTCCTGACAACTTTGTCGATATCAATAAAAAATTAGCGAGTTATAAGCAATGTGACAAAAAAAATAATCGCGATTTTGATATCGATGTTGAATTTATTATAACACTAAAAACACAACAGAATAATCATTGTGCAAGTTGTAACTGTAATATGCTATGGCAGTACTCGAGTAATAATCCAAGACAATTTACCGTTGATAGAATTAACAGTAGTCTTGGTCACACACGCGAAAATGTGATGCTGACCTGTCTTGAATGTAATCGACGTCGAGGCGCTGGACGCTGTGCAAGTTTATAAAAGTGAACGCGGTGGTAATTGTGTGTCTACAGGAATTATTTGTAATTGTTCGCGTACAAATCCACGCTGAGGAGCAGTTGAATCTAATCTGTAGATTGCGGGTCTACCTGTAGACCTTACCACGCTAGAAATTTTGTGTGTGGTCACACTCCAGACAGGATCAGTTGCTCTTTTTCTACCTCCTTCAAGTTCACCAGGTTCATATAAATATCTTACGGTAACATTAACTAGTACTGGTTGAGAGGAAGATTTACGTTGTATTGGTATATATTTTCTTGTGATCGCATTAGAAGGTTTCATAGAAGTTGCACGAGTCACTTCGTTATTTAACGCAGCTATCACACTCGGTAACCTGCAACCCATTCACGAGATCTCTCCATGGACTTAAAGTCAGCAGATATTTCCCTCGCGTATTGGTATCCAAATAACCGCTCAGCAAGCGTTCGATTAAATCGTTCAACGATTGCCTGATCACGATGAATTTCCGTGTGTCCTCGTCTGATTTTAACGTTATGTTGGTTCATCAACGATGATACTGCACCAAGAAATTCTTTGCCAGGATCAACTTGTAGCAATTGTGGCCATCGCAAGGGTCCTCGTTGATAAATTCGTTCAAACGCAGATGCAACTTCAGTGACTGTTTTAGTTGATAATGGTTCTGCTTCTTTATATCTACTCGCAACGTCAACGACAGTTAACGCGTATCTGTATGTGTATTGACGTCTGCCAGTTTTAATGGTATCGTGTGGTAAAAACAAAATATCTGCTTGATGAACTTCGTTAGGGGTACTAACATCAAAATGTGCATACTGAATTTTTTTAGGTGGTGATAGATTTGCCATATTGCCTGTCGTGCTAACCACGCTGCAGCGACATCACGTGAGACTTTTACTGCTTCAGCAAGTTTACTAATCGCTGCTTTACCTCTCCAGTATCCTCTTGGGCTATAATAAACAGATTCCATTATTATGATAATAATCAGTTGATTAATTACCAGCCCCTAACATTATTTTATCTTTCATACCAGCTTTTATCAGAAAAGCAGCTAATCTTTCTCGAAGTGATTTATCTTTTATATTATTTATGGCATGAATTAATTTTACATCTGCAATATGTCGTTGTTGTAAATCCTTACTTTTATACGCGACATCGTGAATGTGACACGCTTGATCAATTGCGTTTATTGGATACTCTCCAGGTTTTGGTTGGTCTCGGTTATCGAGTCGGATATCGAGACGAGTTCCAGGGCCACAATAATTATATCCGGGCAAATGTTTTTCACCAGGATACTTTGCCCATGGCGCTCCTGGTAATTTACTTAAAGAAGCAGCGATATCACCACCTGTTTTTAATGAAATAAATTTGTATTTTTTTTGTGCCACATTTCACACACCTGTCTGTAAGTGCGCGCCTGTTATTTTTTGTTATTATTGTCGTTAATCCGGTGGTGGACGTATGCGCTCTACATCGAACGCAATATAAATCCATATTATTATTATATGGATATAATTGATTTCTCAGCGACACGAAAACAAGAGCCAGTCAAGCATCATCCAGCGCTACCAAATTCTATCAGAGCAATTATACTTGGCCCATCTGGGTCTGGTAAAACGCAATTATTACTTAATCTGATAATGCGATGGCTGAAGTGGGTTAAATTATATTTAGTAGCACCATCTGTAGATGATCAACGATGTTACGAAGTACTTAAAGATTTTAATGAAAATGCAAAGTCGCTGACGTGTCCTGATAATGATGCTATTGATTTTATCACCAATATTGATGAAGCTCCATCCATAGACGATCTTGATGGATGTATCAATAATCTCGTAGTATACTATGATGTAATGCTGGATAAACAATCCAATCCAGCTCGGATATTTTCGCGAGGCCGTCACAAAAATACAGACGTAAGTTATTTACTCAGAAATACACGCAAATTCCTAAAGTGGTCAGAGATAATTGCAATATCTTAATTGTGTTTAATGGAGTAGATAATTATACTTTACAAAACATTTATTATACTTGGTGTTCAGGGGACATGAATATGATTAAATTTAGAAACTTCTTTTCAAAAGCACAAGCTGTTCCGTTCGGATTTATAACAATAAATTTACATGACCCAAGATCTAGATATCGTATAGGTCTGGATAAAATTTTTGGTTAATTATAGCAGCAGAGAGGGTGAACGACCAATACTGAGTGACCAACGCGTAAACGAAAAATTCCTAAAAATAAAAACGCGCGTCAGAGATAAAGTAACGAGATAATCTAGTTAGAGGTTGTGGTTTAACGTCGCTGACATTAATATTTCCTTTTCGTAGGAAGGTTTTTTTTTTTTTCATAAATAATGTCTCAAGCAAAATGGCCTGTTCACCCTCTCTGCTGCTGCGCGTGTGACGAACTATATGGTTGGGGTGGGGTGTTCCCAATATTTTATTTAAACTATTATAGAAGTCCCACCCAGGCTCTATTTTGTTGGAAGTTAAATTTAGTGAAAGATAGATGTAAAGCTCCGAGCCCCCAGTCAGCAATGCCGACGGTTAGATGGTTAAACATACAAAACAAGGTTGAAATTCAATGAATAACAATTTAAGAACAGTTCAATAATCAAATGATTCAAATTTCCAATTACAGTCCTTCCGCTCGACCCTTTAATAAGTCTATTGCATTATTTGATTAGCAACGTGAGATTAATTTCCACCTGTCCATGTATTTTTCTACTCATCTGTTGTATTCTTTCTCTCTCCTATTCCTCCCAATTCCTTCTCCTCTTCCTCCCCAACCTTTCTCCAAATTCCTTCTCCTCCTCCTCGACTTTCTCTAGACTCCTTCTCCTCCTCCACTTTCTCCCCCACGACTACACTTCTGTCGACTTCTACTGTCTTGGCTACAATCTCAATTCCGTTTCCAACTCTTGAAGACCTGGGACCCAATGGAACCGGAAGTTCTCTGTCCCCTAAAAAGCTTCCTTTCGAAGCATTGTCTTTCCGTAGAATCTACCTCTAAGTCCTGCCCCCAGATTACGAGTGGCTTCTTTCTCGGAGTAACCATATTGATCTACAATCCTTCCAGGCGAATGCTAAATTACCCTTATGATTTCGGAAGGTATCATTCTGGTCTGCATTGTAATCACGCCCTCCATGTCAATTTCGATTGGTTATCGCTGTGAACCGATCCAATCAAACTTAGCGGACAATGTCCGTCTCGCTGTCTGTCAACGTGGGGACGGAAAAGAATACGCCCCGTGGAGTTTCCTTTTGATCCTTGAACTAACCTTTAACATATAAGTGTGATAACGGTAAGCCTTTGTTAAGTGACACGACCGGTGACCTTTGCCGGCTCAAGTTTCGGTCACTGGCTGGTCATGGTAACCTTGCGTAAGAGTTTAGAGATCAAACACAAGGCCGCAATAATATTCCCAAGACCGGTAGATTATAGCTTATACATGACTTTATAGATGGGGCTCAGCAAACGTGAAACCGCGGTTCCGGAAATGACTTCTCGCTCTTTTGGCGCACTAACAGGGTGGGCTTCTCGCGCGGAGTTGGCCGTTCGTCACGTTGGCCCAGAGTGGTCCCAGGCCGTAATATCTGTTGACTTAGCGCAGTAGTGGGACGCTCAGTAACAGCAGCCACATCGACTGCACGAGACTCCCGATAAGATCTGGTCAAGCCAGGTCATTAGTTTCCTGCAATACCTTTGTGTCCATGCTATTTTTAAAGGATATTACTATGAAGATTTGGTTTTAAATGGATTTTTAACACTATAATTTCTTGGTGTCAATACAAATGATTTTTTAACCTCCTCAAATTCTTGTAATACGAAATAGCAAACTATCTGCTTTTTTCACACACTAAACCATATTGTTGCCGCACAGACAGCAGAAATTTGACTTCGGATTGTGTTCAATTTCCACACGACCAGCATGGTGCGGCGGAACACCCCCTTTCACTGTCTCTGGATGCGTACTTTACAATACTAAGACATGATTTGTTACACCGAACAGTCTTATCAAGCGTGTCATGAGAAACGGCCAAAACAAAAACGCTGCCTCAATGCCTTACTCGTGGAAACTGGATTGGTGATATAAGGACGCGCGCGCTCGTGTGTGTGTGTGTGTGTGTGTGTGTGTGTGTGTGTGTGTGTGAGAGAGAGAGAGAGAGAGAGAGAGAGAGAGAGAGAGAGAGAGAGAGAGAGTATAATCTCGAAATTTGTTTGTAACTTGGGCTGGTGGTCTACCGTAATGAAATACGCTTGAGGTGCGGATTACGACTTTCGGGGTCCAGGGGAACTTAAGATATAGATCTACAAATACGCCCTGAAAGATTTCCTTAAACTGTCCTTTATATGTGTATAGTTATTATGGACCTATATATTGTTTATTTAAACAGATGTAATTCTATCATCAACAACCAGCAAAGCCGGGGGAAGGGGGGGGGGGGGAGGAGAGCAGGTGTCCCTGCCCACCCACCTTAATCCGGCAATGGTCTCAGGGCAACATCACATATGCACGCACGCATCAAACCGAATCACATTGTCCTTTTCTTATTTTGCCTGTGCATTTTTTAAGAAGCACGGAGATAGTATTATTGATTTAGGGGTTAAATTGGTAGTATACAAATTCATCAAGAAATCTAAAGCAAACAAAATTCACGTTTACAATACTTTGCTTAAGTTTCCTTGCCGATTCGCATCTAATGAGAACAGCAACTTGTCGCTGGCGAAACATTTGTCCATTGTTTCAAGTTCAGCTTCTTCCCATGTACAATGGGAACATGGAACAAATTATTATCAATAATTGCAGAAGCTCCTGACTTGGTATCTCACAAGCATGAGCTTTCCAAAATCATATTCTAATGAACTATTCAGCTACAAGTAAGACCTAGTGATTCTCAGGGCTATGCAGGTTGAAGTTCCTTATCTCATCGCCGCTACGGTAGCCGGATTGGTATGAGTATGAAGGGACGAAAACGTACACTGACACTCTTTTCTTATTTCTGCCTTTCCTATCATTACTCTTCTGACTGTCCTATCACTTTCGTCTTTACTTTATCTTTGACCACGCACCACCCGTTGCTTAATACTCAAGTGTGACTGCGTCAGCGGATAGATAGATAGATAGATAGATAGATAGATAGATAGATATATTAGGACAGAATTTTTGAGCAAAAGTAATGACATTGAAATTTTCTTTAAATTGTATTGAAACTAATTTTTCATTGGATTATATTGGAAGTAATTTCCATTACAATATATTGAGATTAACTTCATTTATTTCTTATTACAGCTATATACTATTTGAGCCCTTACAAGCAAGTGCCAATTCCCCCTCCCCCCCGTATTATATATTTGTTTTTGTATGCCAAGTCAGCTAAACAGTACTTCGTGGCAAAGAGTCTTAATATTTTTTTTCTGACTAAGCTATGATTCAGCCGTTTCCCTGGGATGAATAAACCAGAAAGACTTCGCTATCTTTTAACAGGTAGGAATCGTTTGTGTTCGTAAATTTCTATAAAGAATAAGTACTTTTAATGTTAGAGATTTCTACAGTAAACTTCATCGTTTTGCAACATTCTGTGAGTTCTTTTTTATTTTATATTATAATGTAATAGAATGTTTAACTCTTTTTAAGAATTTATATTCATTTGTATTTTGTGGTAACCATTATTAAAAAAAAGACGAATTAGCTACCAACTTCATGTCTAGATTTAATTTGGGAATAAAATATTCTTTAAGTAATAAAGAATAATGTTTAGTAATCTATTCCAAATTAGTATTCTATTTTAAATTCAGTAAAAAAATATTTCTTCAAAACGATTGTTGCATTAATCGCAACTATCGAATTTTATACTCTTGGCTATTATGAATTCAATCGATATCTAATTATCTGTATTATATTCTAAAATGCAAAAATTACACAAATATATGAAGTTGGTAAGTTCGAAGGAAAAGCATATTTTAATATGTATTTTATGTATTTTTTAATATAAAGGCTTTATAAGGTGTATCTCTAAAATGTAGCATTATATATCTATATATATCAATTAAAGTTCGTTCGTCCAAGAATCAGAAAGGCTTCGCTATCTTTTTACTGTATCCCGTACCTCTTGCGTTGCCAAGATTCCCCAAAGGAATGTAGCCGTATCTACACCATTATGCGTGATAACTTCACCTTTATGAGAGCCCGAACTTTTTTTTTTCTCTCTCTCTCTCTCTAATCATGGGCAAAGACATCTCTTAAAGTTACGAGTATTTCCTTCTCATAGCAGGGAATGAGAAGAAGGTTAGGATAACAACAACTTTTCATAACAAATGGTTGGAGAAATATCATGAATAAAGGTGTCACTCCTCGTAACTCTGATTTACGGAACAGACTCGCACCGAAACTCTTACGACCATCAGACTTTACTCCGCCCGGCTATGCTACATCAACTCCAGAAGCGACAGCGCCACCATATTCACAACAAAGATCCCAGATTCCAACAACTTCGCTCCTGTTGGAAGGCGCAGCATCCATCAATACATCGCCAGTGACAATCTACCCACCACTGTCAACCTTACAGACGATTCCAGCTAGTTAGACAGGTACCGTGCCCACACCCAGTCCAGCACCAGCGCTTCAGCCTTTATTTGACCACGGTTCGACAGACCTAACGCCGCCAACGCCCAGTTTAGCACCAGTGACTCAGCGCCCAATTGATTTGACACCACCAACGTTCGAAAGTTTGAGCCAGTTACCGGAACCTGAGACAAATTCACCAGTAATTGTGACTCCAAAAAGTACTCTTTTTACGGCAAACCCACTGAACATTACATAAACTTTTCCAGCTGTGTCAGAAACTAGAACATTCAGGGTTCAGCCGTCTAGTTCAGTGCATGTAACTCTAACTCCACCAGAACATTTTTCTAGGAGTGCAAATATTTTTGGAAACGACCGATTCTCGCAAATAGGTATGTCTTCTGCTATTAAATTAGATATTTTTTAATGGTGATCAGTCTCAGAATCCTGTTAAATGGTTAGAACATTTTGTACAATGGGCTAAGTTTTATGAATTATCAGAAGCTAAAGTTTTGAATGCATTTCCTTTTCATCTTCAGGGGCATGCTAAAATCTGGTACGATACCTTTCCAGAGAGTGTTACAAACAATTGGCACATTCTAGTCACAGCCTTTAAATCTAGATTTCATAAGGACGATGTCATTTTAGATCTATCAATTTTGCAAACTCAGCAAGGGTCTTCTGAACCAGTTACGGACTATTTAAGTTGCCAATTGTAAATCGCAACTAACAAAACTATCCCAGATCAAATTTTATTAGCAGTGGCCTTGAATGGATTGAAACCTTCCGTAAAGAGGATCGCAATGAACAAAAATCCAACAAACATGGCAGATTTACGCCAGGCAGCAGTTTTAGCAGAAAAATCCATTGCCACTACTGATACAACTGACCTTTCCACGCTTAACACCATTTTAGACGAAGTAAAACAACTCAAAGATGAAGTTAAGGTTGCAAATTCAAAACAAAACCAAGACAATATCTCGTGCTCTCAAACACATGCACATATTAATGTCACAAAACAGCAATTTCGCCCTCAAAATTCAAACTACCAACAGCACAGTATGTATTACAGACAAAATACAAATTTCTCACCACATCCACCAGCTTTTCCAAAAAATTATTCTGGTGATAACTACTCCTATCAATCATCTCGTGGTAATCGCTATCAGCTGCAACCACAAAGTTGTCCTCCCACTCCTTGTTTTGGATGTGGCGGACAATGTACGTCACGTTCAGTCTGCCGCGCACGCAATGTACAGTGCCACTATTGTCACAAGATAGGTCACTATTCACGTGTGTGCTTGACAACACGTAAACAATAGGAATACGCATCTCACGAGAGGACACAACCCTGTCGTGAGTATGACCAACAGCCAAAAATTACCTTAGTCACACCTATTAACAAAAACCTTGTTCCAGTTTTTGTGCGAGATAAACCAACACATGCATTAGCAGACACAGGCGCGACAATTTCGGCCATTAATTTAAAATTTCTTCATCGTGCAGGGTTAAATTCACGCCAGTTTCATAAATCAAATATTTCCCAAATTGTAGGAGCCGGTGGTGAACATCATAGTTTTCAGGTCTGGTCCAACTTGATTTGAAAATAGGAGCCATACGCTTCTCTCATTCATTTTATGTTGTACCTGCTTTAAATCATTCAGTAATTTTGGGTATCGATTTTTTTGGCTAGATACAAATCCATCGTGAATTTAGATACACAAACGCTCTCCTTGCTAGACGATACGGTAACCATAAATTTAATTCATAATCAGTCTGGTCTCGCACGCGCTGCAAAAGTCACTACCATTCAGCCAATCTCAATTAGCGGAATCTCAGTGCGTATTAGTAAGGTCCCAAAAGGAACATCTGTTTTACTTGAACCGTCTTATTGTATGTCAAACTCTACCATTCTTCCAGCTAGAACAATTTTGACTGTTTCCAAAAAGAACTTTTGCAAATTGTTAACCCTACGCCAGTGCTAATGCATGTACCTGCCAATACCGTATTAGCATGTGAAGACGTACTACATCCACAAACAATATTTACCATTAATGAATGACACACCTAACCTCATGAATACACAATCTAGTAAACCACAAGAACCAATTAATTTTGATTTACACTCTTCAGATTTGACAGAAAACCAAAAACAGGAACTTCACTCATTTTTGAATGAACTTAGGGATGTTTTTGCTGTTAACTTAGACGAATTAGGTAGTACTAACGTATTCACCCACCGAATAGAAACCGGTGATTCCATGCCGATTCGTTGTCGACCTTATCGTGCAGCACCGCACATCAATAAAGAAATTGATAGATAGGTAGAAGAATTATTAGAACATAAATTAATTTAACCGAGTTCATCTAGTCATGCATCCAGTTGTATTGGTCGAAAAGAAAAATAGTGAATATCGTTTTGCTATTGACTATAGGAAACTTAATCAGGTGACACAACCGACGACATTCCCTCTTCCACGATTAGAAGATGTCATCGATGCAGTTGAACAAACTCAACCATGTCTTTTCTGTACTTTAGATTTAAATTCAGCATTTTGGCAAATTAAAATGGATCCATTGACAAAGCATAAGAGCTCTTTTATAACATCACGTGGTCTTTACCAATGGAATGTAATGCCGTATGGACTCAGAAATGCACCCGCCACTTATTGTGTTCTTTTAGGTCATGTTCTTAGAGGTATACCATGGTCAATGTGTCTTGCATACATAGATGACATTATTATTTTCTCCAATTCATTTGAAGACCACCTCAAACATCTCGAAATCATTTTCGATCGTTTACGTCAAGCGAACTTGACACTGAAGCCTTCAAAATGTGTATTTGCAGCATCTGAAGTTGTTTATCTTGGTCATAAGTTCTCAACAAAAGGAATCAAGGTAGATGAATCTAAAATTGATGCAGTTACAAAATTCCTTGTTCCTAAAACACAAAAAGATGTTAGGAGTTTCTGGGTTTGTGCAATTATTAGAGGAAATTTGTTCACGGTTATTCAACCATAGCGACGCCATTAAACAGATTATTGACAAAAGACAGTTCATTCCTTTGGACAGATAAGTGTCAAGAAGCATTTGATACACTTAAGACAGCTTTGACCTCAGCGCCTATTTTGGCTTATCCTGATTTTAACAAACCATTTAGACTGACATGTGATGCTAGCGGCACCGCTCTAGGGTATATTTTGTCTCAGATAGGGACAGATGACAAGGAACATGTTATTGCTTATGGTGGTAGAGCTTTGACAGACGCTGAAAAGCATTGGTCAGTTACTGAACAAGAATGTTTAGCAGTTTTAGAAGGCATCAGAACA
Source organism: Megalonaias nervosa (assembly GCA_016617855.1). NCBI lineage: Eukaryota > Metazoa > Mollusca > Bivalvia > Unionida > Unionidae > Megalonaias > Megalonaias nervosa. Next base: position 97,114 of record JAECUM010092856.1, on the reverse strand, counting down.
TATCATGTTTACCTGTCACATCAGAAATTCACTGTCATTACAGATCACAAAGCACTAATGTGGCTTAAGACAGTTAAACACACTTCAAATAGACTAATTCGTTGGTCACTTCGTTTACAAGAATACGATTTCGACATCGTATACACTCCAGGACATAAAAACACAAATGCTGATGCACTCTCACGTCGACACTACGAACAAACAGACAACACCCACAATGAAGCGGAGAAATCTCCAGATCACATAGACACACAGACTACTCAATCAGAACCAATTCTTAACTCCATCCAAAAAGAATTAACTGAAATTACATTATACTACACTAATGAAGATATCCCAGTCCTATCTCCAGTACAAACTAATGATAGCATACTCAGTGATCCTTCTTCAGACTTACCAGATATCGCCCAATATCAGCGCGAGTGCCCTGATTTCAAGGATATGTATGTTTACTTAGAGCAAGGAATATTGCCAGACAATACTCGTCGCGCAAAAGCTACTCCGTGTGAAGCAAGTCAGTATGAACTTATCAATGGTGTTTTACATCATTTTTTCCAGCCTTGAGCAAAACACAAAACTTCCTCAGATCAACTCATAAAACAAGTTGCATTACCAACAAATTTGAGACACGATGTTCTTCTGTCTTATCACGATTCAAAAGCAGGTGGTTGTCATTTAGGTGTCCAAAGAACATATCAAGCTATCAAACAAAAGTATTTTTGGCCTAAAATGTATCAAAATGTGTATGACTACATTACATCATGCTCTCAGTGTCAACTCATTAAACGAGACACAAATGCTCGAAAGGTCCCATTGCACCCATTGCCTCCGGAAGATGTATTTTCTCGGTGGCACATGGACATTTTGTGCATGCCAAAAAGTAAGGAAGGTTATCAGTATATCTTATTGGTGACAGATGGCTTGTCACATTGGTGTGAAGCCTTTCCCTTACGTTCTCAAACGGCAACAGCAATTGCCAGTGTTTTGTACAATGAAATATTCACACGTTATGGTGCACCGCGAACATTTGTCAGTGATCGTGGACGAAACTTTATGTCTCAGATTGTCCTAGCATTCTGTGAACTATTTCAAGTAACACGTCACTATACCAGTTCATATCACCCTCAAACTAACTCGGCATGTGAGCGTTTTAATAGCACCATTACCAATCGTTAAGAGCCTGCTGCAGTAAACACTAAGATGATTGGCCGTCGCTATTGCCCAGCATAATGATGGCATTCCGAATGAGACCAGCAGTTAACTCAACTGGCTATTCACCTTATTACGTAGTCTTTGGGAAAGAAATGACTTTACCTTTAGATGTGTCTCTTACACCTCGAGAGACTATTCAGAAACAAACACAACAATACATAGATCAGTTAATTCAAAGATTGAAAATAGTTCAAGAATTAGCTAAAGCAAACACCCGTGAAGTGCAACACACGACCAAACAAAGGTTTGACCAGAAAGCGAAAGAACCGTCCTTTCGCGTTGGAGATTATGTACACCTACAAATCGCACACATACCCGTAGGGTTATCAAAAAAGCTTTACCCCCAATGGGAGGGTCCGTATTACATCATTGAATTAGGTCCAAATAACACCTACAGATTACGCCGTTGTTCCGACAATAAACAAATGAAATCACTTGTACATGCCAACAGGCTTAAGCATTATAAAGATCCTAGGGATTATCGACCTCCGACACCGGATACAGCCGACACAGTCACTCGACCGACTCAGGCACCACATGATCAAACGAGCAATGGTCACGCACCGACTGACAATAGTACAGAATGGTACTCAGTTGACAAACTTTTGAAATCCAAATGGATTTCTGGGAAGAGACATTACTTGGTAAAGTGGACCGATGGATCCACGCCATCATGGCAACCAACGGAGAATGTTTCTCCAGCATTAAAAGAAGCATTTCACAGAGCACGCACACAATCGAATACACGTCGTATACGACTAGGTTGAATATTTCGTCATTGAATTCAATACGAAATTCAGGAGGAAATTCCTTCGTAAATGGGGGAGATAATTCTAGTCCTTTCTGCCATTCCATCAATTCCTAATACCTTCTACTTCTTTTTTTCTTCTCTTGCCGGCAAATCTCTCAAACCTCTTTCTTTTTTCTTTAAGGTATGGGTGGAATGTGGATTTGGGTCGTAGGACTGCTTCTCCTGACTCTGAATCCAGGGTCTGCAGTGGATGAGCAAAGACTGAATTATGGAGTTATCTTCAGTCTCTCTCACTAGTATATTGTTCAGCCTATAAGTGGAACCACACTTTTCAAAAACAGCTTCCAGAGAACATTTCAGTTGAACCTATACAGTATTGTGTTAAAGATGTAAAATGTAGCTACAAAAATTCTCTTCTCCAACAATTAAATGCAATACGTCTTATAATGAATGCACAGTTTAACACAACAATCTCATTAATTAATGAGTTGATACTGGAAGGTGTTTTTCAACCTTCAAATGTGTCAAAAAGAGCAATTTTGCCCTTCATTGGTGAAATAGGTAAACACCTATTTGGTCTGGCTACAACGGGAGACGTTGCCACATTAGCAAGTCACATAAATATGCTGACAAGACAGAATAATAAAATTTTAGGTGCTCTTGCTCGACATGGAGGTGATTTTTCCTCCTATATCTCACAAGTCGATAATCGATTCGATAACATGTTAGCGGCTGTTGGTCGAAACTCAAAAAACTTATGCTACTAGAGCAAGCGATGCTTGACACTGAAGAAAATATACGTCAACAATATCAGAAATCAGAAGAAGTCATTGCCGCTCAAATGCTGGAATCTCAGCAAATTAGGCATGAATGAGAGAAATTACAGATAGCAACAACGGAATTGGCAGCAGGCAAGTTACCTGCTATACTAATTCCACCTCATGTTTTAGCGGAATCAATCAATCAAATCGAGACGATTATATCTACCGATTATCCGGGTTATTCAATAACTTCGAAAGATCCACGTTACTATTATCAGTTTGGGTCATTTATAGCAACGCGTAAGGATCGCGACCTATACATTGCGCTACAGATTCCAATTTCGTCCCGACAGCGACCATTCGAGATGTATCGAAGTCAATCATTTCCAGTCCCAATTAACACATCATCAACATACGTCACACAACTACTTTTCAGTACGAACAATACTACTTTACCACCATACACTATTTTACCTTAAACACACACATATATATATTCATGCTTTAGTTCTTATTAATAATGACAATAATTTTTTTTTTCTTTTTTCGTAGGGTTATTTAATACCGATAAATAACACGCGTGCTAAGTGTCACAGACTACTAATTACGTAAGGGTAACTATGTTTTTGTATAAATAGACTACTCTATAAAAAAAAAAAAAAATTAGGCCACAAGTTATATCTGTTGTGTCCTTATCGAAACTAGCACTGTAACATTGGACACATACCCGAGGGGATCGTGCGGTGGGAGACAATTACTGAATTTTCTAAGGCAAGATATTCTTGAAAGAATCAGCTACGGCATCGGGTGAAGGATGGAAGAGTCAATCACATTACTTTTCAGTACGAACAATACTATTGTTCTGAGATCCCCTGTACTTGAAAAGGTGCTTGACCTTTCACCAATGTTACAAGCGCTATTGAGGTATGGAGAATCTTCTGTTCATATGTATCAGTCTGATGTCACGTTACCTAGACATTTGTTTTACCAATTTGATATCACGGTAGCTAGACATTTGTTTTTATCAATCGACAAGGGCACGACATTGTATAATAATCCAAACTCTTTATTTCAAGCTGTTCGTATAGCAGCTTACCTCTGTTTTACTGAGGAAGCGTTAGCTCGACTACTCACGGGTATTGTACCCTCTTCTGCCATGATTCCTAGTTTCCTTAGTTTCTTTCACCAACTTCTAACCCATTCTTACCCTGGTCTAGCCGAATTATATATTCGCGCCGCTGGGTTGCCCCTCTCATTAGTACAAAATCCAACAATTCCTTATCACAAATTCAAAAAGCTATACCGAGATGCTCATAATCTCGAAGAGTATTTGGCAAAACGGGTAAGACCAAGTTGCGTGTGTCCTCGGTGCGCTCAGCACCGCAGAGAACGCGATCAACCAACTACTTATAGACCTCAGCTTCATTACCCAGGTAGGATACGAATGTTTCCTCAAAAGTCCGCGTTACCTGCGTATTTAGCACTTAAAAATGCTGAAACCACTTCTACACACAACACCAATACACAATAATATAATAACAATGTTAGTGTTTCTTTGCAGTTCTTAAAGTACATATACACGAAATTATCCTTAATTTAAAGGATGTCTATGGCGGAAACCGTCTAGAATCCTCTTGTTATGGCGATAATCGTCTAACAGGACTAGTCATAGAAGTAGATTGTGTAGAATTTTCTTGAATATTTTAAAACTTTTTGGTTTATTGCAATTTGTCTCAATTTTTTTTTCTTCCTAATGTCGTGCCACGCTATTTTTATTGTATTTTTGAATTTTATTGAATGTTGTGAAGTGTTCTTTTCATTGTATTTTTTGAATATTAATAAATATTTTGCAGTGTTCCTTTTATTGTACTTTTGTATTTCACTGAATATTATACAGTGTTTTTCTCATTGTATTTTTTCAACTCCACAGAATGTACCGCAATGATTTTTCATTGTATTTTTTTGAATTTTACCGACTGTTTTAACAATGCTATTATCATTGTATTTCTGATTTTTCATTTTTTACCTTCTTTGTATGAATGTAATTTTTTTCTCTTTATCGAGCCTCGAGGACTCGGCTCAAATGACCCGAAAGGTATTATTAGGACAGAATATTTGAGTAAAAGTAATAACATTGAAATTTTCTCTAAATTGTATTAAAACTAATTTTTCATTGGATGATGCGGTAATTTACCTAAAGGGCACGTGTAAACAATGAACAGTGCTGTAACAAGGTAAAAAGTGTTGGAATTTTCGTTCAGCAAAAGATACTAACCAAGTTACTTACCTAATTACAAAGAAGACGCAAACACCTTTGGCAGAATTTGCTGCAATAGAGAACAATGACTCCTAATAGCACTTTTAAGGTTTACACACAAACATAATTCCCCCTTTGTTATTTAATTATTCTGTGACGTCATTTTGTCTGTTTTCGTTTTCCTTTCTCCTCGTCATTCTTTCTCGTGTTTTTCTTAAATATTTAATTTTGTATTTTCTTTTCTATTATTCATATCAGATGCATATAGTTATTTTGATGATTACATATTTGTTTGATGTCTTTAGTGTTGACTAACCCTTGACTGTGTATACTTGTATTTTTGTATCGGTCCCTGTGTTCACATTATTTTGCATTTCCATAGGAAAGGAACTGCCTAAGCCACTGGATTTTTTTTTTCCTGATTCTAAAGTTCCGTTTATACGTTGATACTTTCAAATTACACGTATATTTTGTTCGAATATTATAGGTTTCTCCACTCTCCCTCCCCCGAAAAAAAAAAAAGGTTACCTGATCTTATTTTGATTTTACGTATTAATAGCCTTGAATGATCATCATTGTTTGTCTGGTCAGGAGTCTTTAGCCTCCTGCAAAATATGTCATCTTCAAATCTGGAGTCCTTAACCATTGTCATCTGCCTCTTTCTCATTCTTTTGCCAGAAATTATAGTCATTTGTAATTTTTTAAAATATATTTCATTTATTTATATATTTATTTTTTAAGGTGGTGGGATTTGTATAGAATTCTAAAGACGGAAACGACTCTCTAGCTTAACAAATATCTCTTCTCAAAATCTTTAACACAAATCTAATATCACGCATCCTGGAAAAAATCCTTCCCTTTCATCCCAAACAGGAGTGTAATTACCACTGTATGGAAATTTCTTTTCTTCCCTGTAAGTTATTCTTTAGTAGTTGGAAATGAGAAAGAACCATATCCGAAATAAATAAGTTTAGAATGTGTTAATCTTTTTTTTTTTTTAAATATTTTAAACTGGACCTAACTCGAAACAATATACGTATATATATCGATTTATCTCAGGGATCAAGGTACGTAACTGTGTAAACAGTTGTCTCGCGAGAAAAGTCGTGGTTGGGTGACCTTTTGATCACAAGATGGCTGAAGGTGGTGTTTAGATATAATGAAATGGTAAAATATGAGAAACTGGAAGTAATTACAGAGCTTTTACCTGAGGATGAACAGACATCAGGTTTTGACTGGAGCTTGCAACAATGGAGATCAGTGCTATGCGGTCGGAAGTGTGGAAGGCATTCATTTTACAGTATGGTCATCATTTTTAATTAGGCTCACGGTGACAACAAATCGTATTGATATCTATAATAATGGAAGTCATCTTTAAATTAGTTGTTCAGTGTCATAAGTCCCAAGAACATTAATGCTCTCTTTAGTGAAATATTATCATTTGATGAAAAGTCTGAGCAATATATGTTGTTCTTTTCCAATTTTTCACACTGGTGTCGCACGATATGTGTCTGTCGCAATATGGTATGGGTGCAAGGATGTTAGGCTATAACTAGAGGGATTGGTAGTGCAGGACCTGAAAATTCACTCAACGTCCTGAAATTTTCATGCACCATTTCGACCTGGGTGAGTGAAATTTCAACTCCTGGAGTGGAAGGTAGAGGGGCTCGAATCATGTATGGAAATATCAACATAGAATATTTTTAGAATTATAGACATGGTTCGTACGGGTCCAGATAAATTGGAAATGTACTTACTTTTTATTAAACCTTAGTAAGACTGGAAAATATGCTTACTTAAAAAAGAATCCCCAGAGAATTCGTTAAAATGCCCTTTTTATTTTTCTTTTTTTTCATTTGTAATGTGAGCTTTATCATGACAGCTATTATAGTCTGACTATATTTGTTTGAACCCCCCTACCAGTTTTATTAATGGAAATCTTTAATCTGATAAAAAGTGCATAGAACTTAGTCAATTCATTCATTCAATTATAATTTCTAACCTGAATGTGACTAGAGTGACCCATAACACTGGCATTCGCTGTGCCTTTCATGCTTAACGGACTTTCCATACTAACACGGCGCCATGTTGTGATTTCCTCAGACAAAATTGTGACTAGTTCATCCTATTCTGTAACTGCTGGATAATTCCATAAATTACCATAATGTTGAGAGCTTAGAGTTATATCCTTTGCACACATGTACATAGAGATTACACTGCTTGTTAAATCCATGTGAAATGCAAATTAGTAATTGTCATTCTTTTCCTTTGCTTGATTTTGACATTGTAAATATTGGAAGCAGACAACATATTATTTTCTTTCTATGTACATACATGTGTAGTTGTGCATATACCCCTTCACTGTAAATGATCTTGTCCAGGAACTGAAAATGACTGGTGAACAGGTTGCCTTTTAAACTGAAATATTATGTCTGGAATGAAACGCACAAACGATAATGGTGTTAGGGTCCCACCTGGGCATAATCAGGTTTGAAATTATAAATCAGTAAATAAACTAAGTTTTGTACATCTTTAATCTCCTTTGTGCTTTTCGTCTTTTAAATCGGTAGGAGGGTACGAACAGAGGGGTAGGTATATTCAGACTATAACTGATTTTTTTTGTTTATCGAAATAAACGAAGAACTCACTGGAAATGCAATGGAAATCAGTATACCGATTCACACACCTCAAAAAAATCAGTGGACTGTTTCATTATGGAGGTACGGAATTGGCCGAGTTGTTGTCAAGATGTTTGGCCCTTATATTCAAGTCATTTTTCCTAATAAAGTCCTTACAAAGTTCTTGCCCAGTATTTTCATCATAAAATGGTGTGATCCATGTATAAAAGAATATTTGACAGTGGAATGTTTTCAACATAACTTGAGTGTGGAGAATTAAAAAAGGAACCCATCTTTGATGATATCTTATGAAATAAATTCACAGGAAGCATTCAAACATGAACCATGAACCATTTTTAATATTGTTACTTGAATATTGGGTCACCTTTTTACAAATTCTTGACCTCATGATATTCATGCAGCTGAATTTTGCACATCTCTTACATATGATTGTATAGAAATGTTTTGTTAACATTTTGCTTATGAATAAATTGACTTTTACTACATTCGAGATGCTTCTAAAACATTTTATCAAGTGAACCCCCACCCAACATTTTTGCATGAAATACCATGTGCATATGTCAGTTTTTTAGATACAGAAGCAGATTAAGTATGATGTGTAGTTAGACTGCAATTTTGAGAAATGTTAAACTTGATCATCATGCGCTGTAGTGGTAGTGTCTGCTGTTGATGGAAATGACAAGTGAGGAAACTTTCCAAGACTGTTGCATACCACTGCCATATTAAAGCATCCATTTCAAATACAGAAAACTATGACTTAACATAGATGAATTTATGAAACATATACCTATCTATCACTGTCATTCATTAACTTAAGATTCTGTAAACTAAGTTGAATTCTTGCTTGTTAATGACAAATTGACCTCTTATATAAGTTCTGTTGAGTCCACACCTAAGCTCACCCACAGCTAATCTGATTTGTCAGTTATAATAAATATTTTGCCGTTTTATTTTTTTTATAATAAACACTGCTTAGGAAAGACTGAAATTCTGAACAATTTTGATATAATTTACAATTTGACAAATGTTTGATTTTTACATCTGTCCTCTGCATATCTGCCATATACCCAGACAGTCAATTGTGGTTTTTGTGACTCAAAATGTGTTTTGATATCCCAAGGGGGATCAGTGCGTGTGACCCCACAAAAGGGATATCGTCCAGTTCAGAATAAGCTATCTTTTCATACAAGCCTATAGAAAATGATTGAAAATTCAAATTTGAATTTAAAAAACCACTTTTTTTCTCAAAGCATTTAATCGGGGCTTGTTTTGTGAGGAGCATGATCTCTCTCGCACACTGTAATGCTCCTTAATTTCCTTCAAGGAGAACAGTCCATCACTCTCCACAATCTTATTGTTCACAACAGATTTATTGATGTTTTCTGATCGAACTTCTCAATTTTTTTTCAAGATTTGATGGCAGTTGCCTTACAAATACTGCTGTGTTTACAGGTTACACCATAGTGATATACGATGTCATGTGCCATAAATGATGATGTTGTAAATATTTAAGGAGAGGGAATAACTCTCCTCAACACTACCAGGAGAGCTGTACAAAGCTCTTCTGCATTTTACAAAACACAAGCCCTGATTTGATACTTCCAACAAAAAATATAGTTGCAATACTTAGCATTGTCAGTTATCAGCAACATACACATACGCTTTTACAAACAATCGCAAACTCAGAACCACAAGGATATTAAATAAAAGCAAAGATCATGTTTCTGTATGTAAAATCAATTGGATGTCAGAATATATGCTTAATTTGATGGAGTTTTGGCTGGTTTCAGTAGTTCATTAAGGGGTTTGAAGGTAATGCCAGTGTCATTAGTGTTCATCTTTGCACTCACTAGAGACTGAATGGTACTATTGTCGAAACTTACTTTCTAGATTCTCTGAGCGAATCCTGGTCAGGACATTTGTGACTGACCATTTCATTGAGGGAAGGGGGAGAACATAATATTTTCAAGTTTGTTGGGAGCCTTACAGATAATGCAGCAGTAATAAATGCTTCTGTTCATTATGGCTGTTAATGCTTTGTCAGCACAAATCAACTGTTTAAACATGAGTGTTTGTTAATTAGTTACAGTTAAATAAGATAAAACTTAAATAAATTATTTTTGCAGGGCTTTGCTGTTAGCATATTGCTTCCTGAATCACATTCTTCAAAAATGAATCTCAGTTGAACACTGTTCAGATAACATGTGTTGCATTTTATATATGGAGTAAAAATCCAGCTTGAAAGAAATGTTGCCATTGATAAAATGTTTATTAAACATGGCTTCAACATTCTCATGCAATGCATTGATGTGTAATAACATTTGTTCTTCAGCACATCTCTTTGATGTACTTGACACTCAGATGAATTGGGTTCTTTATGTACTTTACTACTGCAGATTAGCTAAATGGACTCTCCCACAGCAGAATTTGACACAGGGCTTCACCTTAGTCATTGTCAGCCAATCAAGTAATCTCTGAAGGGCAGTTGTTTATATCTGACTGACTTAACTTTTAATTACTTTATATTAACTATATGCCCCAGGATAGGTTTGGCTAAGCTCAGAGCATAACTGTTTACTGTTGATACACATACACACAGAGAATATGCTTAATTTGATGTAGTCTTGGCTGGTTTCAGTAGTTCATGAAGGGGTTTGAAGGTAATGCCAGTGTCGTTAGTGTTCATTTTTGCAGTCACTAGAGACTGAATGGTACTATTGTCAAAACTTACTTTCTAGATTCTCTGAGCAAATCCTGATAAAGATTACCAGCATATATCGGGGTGCTCAAGACATAAGGTGTTTTTTTATTGTTGAAAAATCTTCGGGATACGATTCCTGAAAATCATTTGACACTGCATGTTATGGCAGGTATGCCTCTGTGATTTTTAGTATCAGGAATAGCAAATTGCTTTTTTGACAAACTAAATGACCAGTTCGATTAATTGTGGGCAGAACTTTAACCTTTGATATTGCAGGTATCTATTCGTAGTTGATATATAAGAAAGAAACATTGTAGACAAAAATTGGAGACAAACATATCTGAAGTTTTTTAACATGATAACCCATCGGCAAATTGATTGATGCAGGTCATTTCTTTGCCAAGCTTTTTATACTTTTTGGTGTGGATGCTTGAATACAACAATTTATGAATACTATTCTGACAAGTTTTTTCCCTCATTTATGTAGCAGTTGTTGTTGTTGTTGTGGGGCTTAACGCCATTTTTCAGCACATGATAGGCTATACATGGCGGCCAGTATTAATGGTGGAGGAAGAAACCGGGAAATCCCCAGAAAGAACCACCGACCCACGAGAAGCTACTGGCAAGCTTTCTCACATATCCACATTGGCCGAATCCTAGACTTGAACCCACGCAGACAGAGGTGAGATGGCAGTGATCCGTAATGGAGAGCGCTTTAGACCACTAGGCCACTCGGGGCCCCTTATGTAACAGATGGAGCCCCTACTCTTTACTCATTTATCAGTCCTCTTACATGTCTCACATACCCACATTGGCTGAGCCCAAGACTCAGACCCATGCAGAAAAAAGTGAGATGGCAATGATCAGTAAGGGTAAGTGCTTCAGACCACTTGGTCACCTAGGGCCCAAATTTAGTAACAGTTAAAAAAGACAAAACTTTAAAAATACTTAAGTATTCCTACTGAAATCATATTTTGGGCAGTCTTTCCTTTATATCTCACCTCCACCAAAGGTTGGCTGAGTTTTAATTAGAGACTCAGAAACCATTATTGACCATTTTTGATACCCTTATTACTTACAACATCAAATAAATATCTCACCTTTGGCGTTGAACTCACCAAATCATATTAATAAGGTAATGAATTTACAGCTTGTTGAGTACACATGTTGGCCATTGTGTAACGGTTCTTAATTGGATGCAATGGGCATTGCACTGGTGGAACAGTTCTGCCCCCCAGTAGACTAGTTTTTAATGTTCTCTGTATTGTGTGGATACAATGCATAAAAATGTTTTTCTTCAAATTTTATTATGAAAAAAATGTTGATTTTGAAAGGTGATAAATTTCAGCTGTAAAACAGTATGTGTGGTAGACACCCTTTGAAACTGTATTTTGGTCCCACTGCCAAAAGAATCACCTGTACAAGTCTTTCCCGTTATGGCTCAGATCATTGTGGGTGTATGTCATGTTAATGGCATAAACTACTGAACACACCAAATATAAAGATGAAGGCTGTTCCATATCAGCATGTCTGCACTAGGCCAACACTAATGTCCAGGTGATTGTACCTTTTTTTTTCACAAATAGATTTCTTTTTTCATTGTTCAATATTATCATATTCCACAACAACAGTGGTCATCTAAATGCATTATGAATGTGTATGGTTTGCACATTGCTGCAGAATATTCAATAGCATTGTGGTTAGGTTCTTCTAGTATCTGGTATCTCTCTTCACAAGCATTTTTGTCTGAAGCAGATACTTTGATATTAAAGTCTCATTGATGGTGAAAATGTTCTTAGCTGCATTCATACTAATATATTTACATGGATACGAATAATGAAAAAATTAACTGTAGCTTTAAGTCACAACATAGAGAGAGTAGGTTGTGAGTGGTTGTTGAAAATTGAGCTGAAGAATGCAGAGTTAACAGGTAATGGTGAATTTCATTATTTTAAATGAACAATGATTGCTAAAAGCTGTAAAATTAAACTGTGAGTATAACAGAGACATGGAAGGAACAAGTAGTGAAGGATTAAAGTGGGAGCTAAACAAGTGCATGTATGCAGTCCCAAGATAATGAAAATAGGATATGATAAACTAATTATCAAACTTCCACTGTTAATAATTGCTGAGTTACAGTTTGGGACTGTTAAATACTGTGCTGTCAGATGGCTTCATGTATTGAATATACAACTCTGTTGCGCATCAGTCCTCCACTGACTCAAGCCAATACGGGCTTTTTACAAAAAAGTAGTCAGTAGAGGTTGCATTTTGTTGTCAGTTAAATGGTTGTATCTTCTGACCCAGTGAATGAATGTACATCAGGTTTTTGCATTGAAATGTCTAATTAAGAGTCATATTAGTTCTATCATCTATAATCAGTTTTAAGTTGAGTCCAGGTGCAAGCAACATAGACCATCATCTGAAGAGCATGGTCTGCCTACAGATTACTCCTAACAATCTGCTTAGACCTAGATCTGTTGGTGCGTTGTGTGATGGAAACTTTGGGTCTTTGCAGTTGGACTTGGTTTGTAAGTGGGTGGATATGATACACATTTATGTCATTCAGGTTTTCTTTTAATTTCCAATTCTTAATCCAACTGTTTCATACAAAAACACAGTGGATGCAATAAATCACATAATTTATTCAGAAACTAATAAACGTATCAACATGGGTGTAAACTTCAGCCATCAGGAAAAGTAAAACTTGATATAGAGAAGGATTCAGATGTTGCAATAAAATCATGAAAATGGACATAATAATAATAGCAAATGTATCACAGTACCAAAAGTTTTTATATGAGTAGGAAAATGTAAAGAAATGACAAGCCTATTTTGCAACCTGGGATGACTCAGAGATGACATGTTTAGATGGTACAGGATATCATGAGTCAAGCAGTGACACTATGTATAAGAAGCCCTTGTTGGATACAATGTTGGAAGGATGTAAAATGTGTGATTTGAACATCTATTGAAAAAAATGAAAATTTTGCATTTACTCTGTGTACCTAGTATACTCAACGGATGTGCTGTAGGTTGCTGACTTTAAACACTTGGGCAAAGTTTTACTAGAACTTTTGGCATATTTTTCCCTGGCTGTGCTGGGGTGTGTGTCACTTGGATGGTACAGACTATTGACAGACAGCAATGGATGATGATGCATTAAATGTGTTGCCAGATTTCTTGTACTATCTGTATGTTTGATTTTGGTTATATGAAGATAACGAAAAGGGACAGTTTTTTAAATTTTATTGGTCCCTGATTACCTTTTGACGAGAAGAGTCGAAATTGAACTCTTTCCTCATGAGTTCTCTGCAAGATCATACTCGATGGCTGTCATGTTGTATATGATGCTAAACCTGATGAAGATAGGGGCACTTGAAATCAGTTCCAAATGTTCAGAAATTATTAAAGAAAAAAAACCAAGTATGCCAATATTACTATACTATTTTAATATACTGTATGGGTTTGTTTGCATTGCACTTTACTAGTAAATTAGTATTTGTTCCATGCATTCATTTTCAGTGTTTGATGACATTTACTGGAGTTGTTTGTCCTGATTACAGCATAAGTTTATGAAGGATTACTGGATGTAATTCTGGGATTTGAATACAATTTTGTGATCATGACTTTCTTGAAACCAGTCCATAATCAATGTATAAACTTATAATCTGTCCACATATTTTGCCCAAACATGATTTTAAGCTGAGGTGACCATAAAATCCATAGAGCTTGTGGTATGGACATGATTTTATTGTACGTTACTGGTGGTCCATCATCAGTTGTGAATCCAGCAATCAACAATTGCTTGTTTGTTACCACTCTGGATTCCATATTCCTGATACGATTTCTATCAAACTTGGTATATGGGTTGATCTTGTCAAAATCTTTGATAGGTGCAGTAATGAGTTATATTCACGCATTCTAACAGCATGATCATTCATCTGATCGGCTTAGCTGTTACAATACTGGAGATCATGTTTCTGATCTTAATTGGGTGATCTTGCATTTGATTGGCTGGGCTTGTTTTACCCCTGGAAGCTGTATTTTAATCTGATTTTGATAAAACTTAAAGTTTTGGCTTATATAATCAACAGCATTGATGGATTTGATAATGAGCAAGATCCACTCATATTATTGAGGTGATCTTGTATATGATTCACCCTGTTACCACTCTGGAGGTCAAAGTTCTGATTCAGTTTTGATCAGACTTGGAATATGTGTGTTATCATTATCTTGCACAAATTTGATAATGAGTGAAGTGCATGTATACTAATTTTATCTTGCAGCACATTTTTCTGAGCTTATTGCCATTCTGGAAACCATATTTCTCATCTTACATTGATCAGACATGTAATATGGGTTTATATTATCAAGATCTTGAATGGGTTAGATAATCAGCGAGATCCATGCATACTAATTATGTAATTTTGGATCTGATTAGCTTCATTTGTTACCACTCTTGAAGGCATATTGGTGATTCAGTTTCAGACTTGAAATATAAGCTTTTACCATCAAGATCTTGGACTGTGTGGTTATGTGTGAAATCAATGCATATTTATGAGGTGATCTTGCATCTGATTAGCTGACCTTGTTATCAGTCTTGAAGCATTGGTTTTGGTCCATTATTATCATCAGGGTCTGGATTACTTTGTTTATAACCAAGAGACAGTGGTGCATAGGATATTTACTTAAAATACTACATAATCTTGCTTAGTGAAATGTTTAGCTGTTAAGTTGTATAATCTAGGTGAGTGATATCAGGTCTGCTTGGATCTTTGAACCTTCAGAGAAGAGTAGGGATATTATTATAAATCCATCCCTTCATATACATACATAATGGTCTTGAACTCTTCCTACATTATCAGTTCTACACATGTGAAATTTGAGTCATTGATAGTCCTATGGGCCAAGATTATGCCAGTTCTTTTGGAATTTTGATCTCACCCATGGGGGTGGGGTGGGACTTGAAGCTGGGAGTAGAAGTGATTTTACCTAAGTTCAGAGTTCTTTGCACAGTAGTTCTTAGGAATTGCTGGTGTGATCAATGACTCAAGTGTCAACATGTCAGACTGGATGGGACCTCTGGGTCATTCCCTATCCCTCTCCCCCTCATGTACATATCCACTGGGTTCTAACAGAGAAACTTTTGAGATTATCTATATTTATTGGACATAAAAAGACAGACTTTTTAAATGCAGTTGAGATTACCTATTTATCTGTCCCTGCCCCAGGGAATTGGTCCTTGGGGCTTAATTTTCAAACTTTTGACATCTCCACCTTATTACCAGATATATAATTGATGAGCATGAAAATACAGTTATGTGTGCAGCTGAATTGTTGCATTGTGACTAGAAATGTAGAATTGGTGAATGAAAATGGTCTCGTTTGGCAGCCTTCAGAGTCATAATGAAACAGCAAGAAAATGATACACTTTCTATTTACAGAGGGGCTATTCCATTTTTAAAGGTCCCCTTGCTCGATACTAAAATACATGTAGTATATTTATACCATATTGTCCCCTATGAGACAGACTACTTGGACAAGGCCAACTTTTCAAAGTAGAAGGGTTGGCCTTAAAAAGATGGGTACCACTGGTGTTTTATGCTAAAACATTAAGCAGATGCAGTTTGGCTTGACTGCTGGTTCGAACATATAGTTGGTCATCATTACATATGACTAGTTTGAGTTTCTGCCTAGTTAATTTGACCAGTCTAATAATAAACTACTTGTGCAGTCACCATTGGTTAATGGCATGCATTCAGAAAAAGGTAGATATGGAGACATGTACAGAAAATTTAGTTGGCAGTAAAATTACTGTCTGTCCTATTTCCATTAGTGCAAATATGGCAAGGGCTATATTAATAGAAACTTGTCAGAAGGTCCTGAAGCACTTTATCAATGAATGTGAGGGAAGGCAGTAGGTAGAGAGATGGTCTTGAGAACTCCAAATAGCAAATTTTAATGGTTGCTTGTGGTTGAAGCAGATAGTAACTGTTAACAGTTGTCTGACAGATTTAAGTATGTTATTCAAAATAAGTGTCTATTGTATATTATTATTTATTCCAATAAGTCCCCACTCATTGGGTTACTGGTTCTAAGGTAACCATTGCAGTATTAGGCTTTAGTGACCTAAAGTTTTATATTGCCATTGAAATTTTCAAGTAGGCTATCCTTTGGTTACTGAAGATTGATAGGTTCTTGGAGCACTGCTTACATTGGC
Source organism: Megalonaias nervosa (assembly GCA_016617855.1). Classification (NCBI taxonomy): domain Eukaryota; kingdom Metazoa; phylum Mollusca; class Bivalvia; order Unionida; family Unionidae; genus Megalonaias; species Megalonaias nervosa. The sequence goes on along the minus strand of JAECUM010092856.1, from coordinate 80,570 downwards.
CACAAGTCCATCCCTACCCCCACCCTCAAGGGACTTAGCTTCTAGGTGATATATAGCATGGAACTGCCAAGATCATTAGCATATGACCATGTACATAATTCTGAGGAATGAAAAGGAAGTCAAAACCCAGTTGACATTTGATTGTAAGAAAGTTCTCTAGGATGCTCAAAATTCACTGTGGAAGTCCAAATTGGGAAGCATGGGGATATGTGTTTTACAAACAGAAAATTCTAGTTCCAGTAGTTTGACATCTGGAATGGTGCAGAACTGAAATTCGCCATATTTAATTATGGACATTGTAATCATTTTTAAGTGGTCATTTTACTCTAAGAGACTGGTGCTTGACAATCTGGTAATCATGACAGCATTAGTTTCATTTCACCAGATTTAATATGCAGCTTCATATTTATAAAACCTTAAATGAGTTTGATTTCCAGTTTTTGCACTTGTCTCCATTTAGAGGAGTTATGGCCTTGATTGCCTGTTCTGTTAGTTTTGATTTCATCAGCATAAATTTATTAGGGATTGTTTGATTTTAACTGAAGATACACTGTAGCATGCAGTGTTTTATGCTCCATCACAGCAGTGGTAGGGCATATTATAGTGTTACCCATGTCTGTCCATCCGTTGCATCTTAGTTAAAAGCAAGGTTTAACGAGCAGATAAGTGGGCATTGAGATAGGTGAAGTTTGCTATCCTTTGAAGTACTTCACAACCCAGGTAAACTCCACATGAATGAAGATTTATTGTCTTGGGAGTGAATCTGTATGTGCACTGGGGACTTGCTCATGTGCCTGTATTCTAGTTGATGGCATTTTTTCATGGACATTGCATAATTAAAAAAAATACATCACCTGTCTGCATTATGCTAACCATAAGAAATTAGTTACAGTTTGTCTTAGTCAACTCATTATCTTCTGTAGAACATTGCATAATTATTAAAATACTTCACCTGTCTACATTGTACACCATGACAAATTAGTTATCGTTTGTCTTAGTCAACTCATTATTTTCTGTAGAATTTCACCATCACGTATATTGTTTATATTTTGTAGCATATTAAAACACCTTCATATCCCCTTTTTACAACTGAAAACAAAGATCTGGGCCACTGACTGAAGGAATAAGAATGATTTCTGCACAATAACATACCATATATACTCGCTTAAAAGTTGAGTCAAACTGCAAACAACAAAGATCCTGATCTGCCATTGCATGTTGCGCCTGCAGATCAGGGTCCATGTTGTTTGTTCTACTGATTATACCTAATAAACTGCACAGACACTGATCTGCTGGTACAACATATGATGGCAGATCTGGGTTTGTGCAGTTTGTTGTTGGACTCCTTTAATAAGGGAGTATATATGGTAGGTTCTACATAACATAGGGAAGGAGGAGTTTCTTTTCTTTTAACTATGAGCTCCATGTGTGTCCACTATCAACTTTACATCCTCCAGGTAGCCTGTCCAGGTAGGGACATAATTTGGTGTCACCATATGATGTGCATGTTCTGGTCGTTTGTTTCACCAGTTGAAATGGCCACTACTTCCTACCTGGTATAGACCCCTAGTTACCACTGGCCTACATCCTTTTTAGCTAATATGGTACAGGTCTTAAACCATGTTATGTAATATTGTTTATATAGTATTGCAGATATTTGGAATACAGATCTAAGTACTCTGTAACCCTTTGATACAATATGCTTGTTTTTGCAAAAAGTGCATTTAAAAGAGAGGTGTGTGTGTGTGTGTGTGTGTGTGTGTGTGTGTGAGAGATAAATGTTCTTGTTGTGAGTAGGTATTTGTATGGCTTCATCAGCTGATGCTGATCTCACTGTAAATACTTCTTTTTGTATTTTGGTGTATGTGTAAAACATCATATGTAGACTTGACTTATATTTTAAGATGCAGTTTTGTGTTTGACTTTGTCCAGATTTAATTATATTTGATGACCTTGGTTCAGATGTAGCATGTTTAATCTTCATTTAATGTTGAGTTAAGGGGAAAACAGCACCAAAAAGGTCATCCACACCCCCACCATGCACTTGTATTCAAGTCCATGCATAATTATCATATTGCTTCCTGTACACTGTTTAAGATGCATAATTGTAGGACATACATTTAGGTGTATGATCTAATGAGGTTTGATAAAAGTATGCCAAGGTTCATGCCTTTGGAGTATTGCTATTAGATGTATTAGAGGTTGATGCATAATTGTAAAAGTTGTAATGATGTGCACTATATTCTTGAGGGTAAAACCATTAGAAAGTTTTTACTGCATGTTTTTGGACGGCAAAAAATAATTACTTTTTTTGTTGTCCGAATACATATTAAATTCTTTAATTAGGTGTCCGAAAACAAACAGGAAGATAAATTTGTGCCCCCCCCAAGTCCGTAACAAAGTTAGCATTAGCTCACATGACGACATGCTGCTATGAAGTAAAACAAGTATTTTGTCTAACACCACGGAAAGGATAATGAATGAAAAACAGGCATTACTTGCCTATTTTGTCTATTTGATACATGTCCATCCACCAAAAAACGCAGCCATACATGTATTAGAGCCACGATTGTGTGCGTAATTTCCAACGCCATATTAGTAATCTTGCAATCCAGTTTAACCCTCTGCTAATCAGTGATCATTAAAATCCACCTTACAAACACACGCAAGTTTTATTTCTATGTAATTAAGATATTAATACAAACTAAATAAAAAGATTTTGGAATTATAATTCTGAAGATATTTATGACAAACATTTTATTATTGAGAGTTTAAATACCGGTACATGTATGATGGCTAATCTTAGAGGCTCCATATGGGGTGAGTGTTGTGCGCATGCCTAGGTAGGGTGAAAATAACAAGCAAGTTGCATTATACGAGTCGGCGTGATTAATATGTTGGTATTTTTAAAAATAAAGGTGATCTATTTGTTGTGGTTCTCTGTTCTTTTTTTTTTTTCTTTTTTTTTTCCACCCAGCCGAGGGTAGCTTTAAAATGAGCAGAGCTTGCCGACTCGAAACAATCAACTGCTCAAAGATTGTTTTGGTGCATGTTGGAGATTTCAAGGTGTCTAGGTGATAATTGTTAATAATATAACTTGTGGGATATCTTTGACAGGTGTGTTCAGAAATAAAAGGCAGCCATCTGGATTTCATTAAAAGAACACATGATGTACCGAACATGTAGCACCCACAATCAATATTTATTGTCTGCAAAGAGGTTTATTACCTGTAGAACAATAACTATGTTTAAACTGTGGTACATAATGCCTCAGGGATAATGGGTTTGTTTTATTGCACGATGCCAATGAATTTACAAATCCATACCGATTCTCTGATACATTGTTTAATGATATAAAGATAAAGCAGGGGTCATGGTTTCCAATCAAAGCCATAACTGTCACACCTGCTTGAAGTAGTTTCGTGTATAAAAATGTCTACACTGACAATCAACCATATTTTTGTTAGCTCAATCAAGCTAGTAAAATATGAAGTATAAATAGGATACCCACCACTATCAAAAGTTGTTTAAGTTTATGTACTGGATAGCTGTCGTTGTGAAACATAATGTTGTTAGTACCGCAATAATTTTGATGGATAAGTTTATCATACAATATGCAACAAGCGAGGAGGCACTGCCATAGGTGTCAACCCCTTGAGATGAAAACCTGTACTCCAGACCAATAAAAACCTTACAAAGACCCAAAAAACCTTACATGAAAAAATGTATTTATACATTATATAAGATCAACAGTTATAAAACAACAAATGCTATACACAAAGTATTTTTGCATGTATTTATATAATTATTTACATTTCTGAAACTTTATTTCATTCTTTTACTTATAACACTATCATCTTCCTGCTTTGGCTAAGCAAAGAAGCTTTTGATGGATGCTCCCTTCTTCATTTCAAAATTTCTTAAATGGAGTTTTGTCCTGAAGTGTCCCTCCAGATCATATATGCCCGACGCCACCACTTTAATGTCTTTCCTGCAACTTTTACAAAAAGCATGGAAAGATCTTAACTTGGATACATCTACAATGCCAGGAAGACTTTAATCTAATCAGCCTGAAACTTGCCATGACCTCCATCAGTGTCTTCAAGCTTGCGTTTCTCTGAGTTAGGCTCAGCCATTTGATGGATAGAAGATTTAAACTAGATGAAAGAAAAACAAAAAAATTAAAAATTTAGATTTGACATGTGATAAAGGAAGATCTCCCGATTACAAATGTGTTACGAATTTATATTTTCCCCCATAAACCCCAAGATATTACGCCAGCAGCTATCCAAAAATAGAAATCTAGAAACTAAAAAATTGACAAAGTAGCAGTCCAGAAGTTATACCTTGTAAGCTGTTGATTGTTTCTATTAAAATTGCATATCTGGTGTTTGAAAAGTTATGAATTTGCTATATGGTGTGCTGATTTTGATATAAATTGGCAGTGCTACATATTTTCAAGCCACGAGAATGATGTCACTCAGTATCTGTGCTACTGCCGTCAATATGGCAATGCATCTTCCTGTTTGCATTATATATCTGACAAACTTAATTCAAAACTATGACAGCATGATAAGATGCCAGTGCTAAATTCAGCAGACTACTTATTTTTAATTAGTATATTGTTAAAAATTTTAATAAATCGACTTTATCTCCACACAGAAATGTCAGATGAATTATGGTTACACCAACATGACTGCCACCCTATGTAAAGTATGAAAATTAATGCAAACTTTATGCATTTGATAGTAACAAGTATAAATAATAAAATAATAATGTATAAAATAAGAAAACATACTTACTACAGAGGTGGTTAGTCAACATTAGAAATCCGAGTGAGCGTCAAATTTCAGAGCGATAAATGACAAAATATTCACACACAGGAGTTGAACCATGAATGAAACTCATTTCACTGTCTATGGAAAAGCGCGGTTTTGAGTATGATTTGATTGGTTGTTTCTGGCCACCCTGATCTCATTGAATTCTTGTTCTATAAAAAAAATTATGCCCAGAGCCCTGGATGCAAACAAACGAAGAAAAAAGTTTTTAAAAATTTTTTAAATTTTGAATGAGAAAAACGTACAAAATGGTTGTACGGCTGTACACTGACGAAAAAGGAAAAAACCATACAAATTACAGGTAAACTGTACAAGTTGACACCTATGCACTGCCTAGTTTGTGAAGGGACTCTCCCTTGCCAAAATCATCTCCAAAGAGGCCAGTAGGCCGTTCACAGAAGTGACCTCGAATTAATGATTCTGAGGAAGCATCACGAAAAGAATCGCCTATGAAGAAAGCGGCTCTAGATGACGAGTCTGATTATCTTGAACCCAAGAGTGCTCCACCCAGTTCTGTATGTAGTCACTATAAACATTATACATTAAAGCAAAAGCAGGATATCATTAACAATGCAAAACTTCTGGGAATTAGACCTACAGCGGAAAATTTCAAGATTCCGAAATCCTATGTGAATACCTGGATGAAAATGGACTTTTCTGCAGATATGAACTTGAATGGACATTTGCGTAAGTGTGGACGACTCATTTCATATGGACAAGCTATAGATGATAAGATAGCACAATGGGTGCTCACTCAGCATGACTTACAAATTCCAGTCAGTGTTGAGGGAATATGTATTTATGCTAAGGAGCTTGTCTCAACAGAATTTCCGGACAGCAAGTTCTGTGCCTGTCGTTCTTGGGGAGAGGGTTTCATGAAAAGACATGGGTTTGTGCTCAGAAGCAGGACCTCTCTTGCCCAATGTTTACCCAAGGAATTGGAAGAAAAGCTTCATTCCACAAGTTTGTGATGGATGGACATGAGAAGGATGAGTTTGACAATAAGTTTATTATTAACATGGACAAGACACCGATGTACTTTGATCTTGTGCCAGGGAAAATGGTGGACAAAGTAGGCACGAAAAGCATTCTGATTCATACAAATGGAGCGGAGAAGAGACACACTACTATCATTTTAGCCATTGCAAGTTCTGGCGATGTATTACCCCAAATGATTATTTCATGGTTAACAGACATCTAGATCTGAAAGTACCAAAAGGGTGAATTATCGCAGTTCAAGAGAAAGCATGGATGGATGAAACTTTGCAATGGACTGAAGAAATTTATTTGCCATTTACCAGAAAAGAGCGATCACTATTAGTTACTTGAAATTGAATAATATATTTAAATATATTAAAACATTAAATCATATTTCTTTTCATTCTTTGATATTGTTATTTATTGTGTATGGCTTAATATAAAAATGTTTATATATCTATCTATCAATCCGTCTGTCTATCTGCATACATACATACCTACCTACATACATACATACATACATACATACATACATGCATATGATTAAGAATTTTAAATTATATTAGTTCATATAAGTTCATGATCATATTAAATAACTGGCAACCAAATGAAGTGAACTTTGTATCAGTTAAATTAATGCCAAATATGCTGTGAATTTTACTTTAAAACAACGCAGCAGATCTTTTTAGATTGTGTCCGAAAACCTAAGTTGTAGAAAAAATTATAGCAGAGCAACGTCTGAAAATTACAAGGCATTTAAATATTTTATTTGCCCCCCAAAAACTGTGTCCAAAAACAAACCATGTCCAAAAACATACCGTAAATACAGTATTAAACATTGGTATGATTTTCCTTACTGGTTCCATTTCGAATCGCATTATCACAAGTGTGTTAAAGCAAGGGAGAGCTATATGTAGATTTACTATGTATTTAAATAGATAAAGATCAGACAATTCTGAAATTGACAAAGTCTGCACAATTACCGTTAGTGTAAAGTAATTTAAAAATGAAATTGATGAATTTGAGCATGAGTTCATTGCAAAGAAAGTCTGTGACTATGACATCAGGTAAGATATAAATGAACTCACATAAGCAGTATCATTATAGGAACCAGAAATCCCACAGTTCCAAAGAAAACGAAAATATCTCTGGCAGTATCTGGCCAGGACTTGATGGTCAAACTGATTGTATCAAACATCACATTGGTGCTGTTGCTGTACACTCGGAATGGTCCACAACTCTGAGATGGAGGGACGCTGTAAAAAAAAATATATAAAAAAATAATGCATTCCACCAGAAAGCAATAAGATTCATTTGAATGGTGCTTTGTTTTAGTTCACTATAATGACAACATTTAGGGAACAAGTCTTCTATTGGATGCATACATGTGATTCTACAAGCAATAAGCAAGAAAAATAATGCAGGTGTTGTAACCAGTCACAATGTGACATGATGGATAAGCATGGATAATTTTTCTACTTTTAGAAATAGTGGTCATATTTTATAATGGATCAGCATCAATTGTGAAAAAAAAACTGAAAGCTCCTTATGACAGAATGCTTTGGTCAAAATTCTGTTGAGAATTTCTTTAGAAGGAGATTGATACATAAATTTAGTCATGACTTGAAGAAGTCATTAACCCTGGTAGTGCTGTGTTGTTTGCTTGACCATGAAACCAGTGCTGATTTGTTTCTAACTGCACCACCTGTGCATGCTGAATTGTTTCAGAACAATACAGACTTTTTGGGCCAAATCCATATAACAGCTTCAGAACTATTATTTATAAACAGATTGCAGTGAAATTGTACAGAATAATGCATATATGCATGCAGACTGCTAACACTAAAAATGTCAGTGAAATTGATGTGTTCATGGTTACCATAGCAACCAAATAGAGAAAAAGGGTGGAAAAGTAATTTTTGACCAAAAAAATCAAAATAGCGTATACTTTTCCATCAAATATAGTTATTTTGAATGTGTTCATAGACAGTTAATTTTTTTTCTACATATCACATATACTCAGTTCATTACTTTTAGGCCTATGCTAGATAATTAAAACTTTACTTTCAAACATGTCTCTTCATTTCAGTATGGTACAATATTTAGATGATGCAATATTTATGTAGTTATTATTCACAAATTTTCTCCATATAAAATATCATTCTATTCACTTTCAGTTCATTGATAAGGAACCAATACTAATCATACTGAAAATGATATAGATTTACTTTGGTTGCCATAGCAACCAAAAAGTAATGTTAGTGTTTGAAAGGTTTAAAAGACTGTTTAAAATAATATTGTTGACAGAATCTTTTATCCAACTAAATACAGCATTCATTTTCAAAGAACTCAATGTTATCAAGCTGTTTTAATTATGAAAGTAAAATAATAATTGTCATTATGTAGAACAATTATATTGGTCATGTTTTGGGGTGAAGAGAATACTGTTTATGGAATGAAGTCAAACTAACGGAAAACTAGTTTTTTCATTTGAAAATTGTTGAAAGGCAGATGTCTTACAGATTTTTATGTAAACACCTCTTTAAGCAATTACTGTTGCTTGCAAGAATAAATTTGATGAATACAAGTATCTCTAAACATGTGACAAATGTAATAACTGACACAAAATCCATCTGCTGATTTGTCATTGACTGCAGTGGACTCTATATTTTTTTATCACATCATGTCAACGAAACAAATATAAATTTTTCTTTCAAAATAAAAGATACTGTTGAAAAAGATGGGATTTCATTAATGGAATTAACGACTTTTAGGATTATTTCTAGACTTATACTATATAAACTTTAATTTTTGCCTGCTTCATTACTAAATCTCATGTATGTCATAACTTTCCTTTACTAACTATTAACATGCAAACTGAATGCATATCAATATTATGGGATAAATTATTTCTTTTATTTCTTTAATAGCTTTTATAATTAATGCATTCTTTAACATATGACAACACATATAGTTTTAGAATAACTTTCTTTCCAACTCAAGTTGTTTTAAATTCATAGTTTTAATACACCTTCTGATATTCAACTAGTTTGAACACAACTGACTTTTAGTGGCCTACCAAATGGACATATTTAATTCTCTAACATTCTAGTGCCTGTATCTGAATGATTTTAATGTAATATCATCAGATAGAGCAATATTATCACAGCCATCAGTTTGGGTCTTCTCTCCATACAATACAGTAATGTACCATTCTCATGAGAAATAAAAAAGATTTCCACCAGGTCGAAAGTTTGATATTAAACAAAGGTCTTGATTATTAGATTCCCAAGTCACACACATTTCACATTGCTGTCGAAAGAGCGGATTATTTAAGAAGTGAATCTCTCTCTCTCGTCCATTTCTTTTTCAACTTGATTGTTGAGAGAGAGAGAGAGAGAGAAGCAGAGCAAAATGAACTTTATAATGTGATAGGAGTATTGTGATTTTTATTTTTTTTTTAAAATGATAGGCAACGAAGGAATACATCAAAATTGACACCCGACACCCCCATAAAATGAATGGTTGGTTCCTTTCAAGCAAGTACAGTACTTGCTCTTGATGATATAATATATCCCCCAATATAGGTGGCGTTCTACAGTTTCATATTTTGAATAGGGTTAGAATTTTAAAGAAAAGGAATTTCCCCGGGTTTCCTCACTAGTTATACTGGCTATTTAAAAAAGACCTTGTATATCTTAGGTATTGTTCAAAGAACCTTTAATTTCCTTTATTTTGGTGTATGATTGATGGGTGTAATATGGGTTATAGAGTATACAGCCTGGCCTTACTCCAGATGTGCACCTTTCAAAAAAGTGCTAGCTCCACTTGGTCATTTTCACTTCCTGAACTTCAGAGGTAAATTGTCAAAAAAAGAGCCGATAACGTTTTTTACATTTTATATATTTGGTAATTCATTCATTGCACTTTCAGAAGCTGGTATTGTCTAGCCTGGCAAAATTCATTTTCCCTATTTTAATAGCTGCTAAGGATAGTGTACTTTAGACAAATTCAGGCTAATTTTTGGAGCACAAGGGAGCAGTCATTTTAGTTAACAGTGTGCTAAGATCATTTACAATTTCCAAAAGTACAATATCCAAAGAAATGTCAGCTACATCAAAGTAGCATAGAGGTATGCCAACATTCTCTCCACTGTGCATGTTTTAAATGCAAACAACTTCACCTTACATACGTCACTCTCTCAAAAGTACATAATAACTGGTGAGCACCACCATAAGAGATGTTCTGCACATGACAGACTCATTGATAAGCTTAGCTACTATATAGTTTAAGCTTGATTTAGTGGAACTTTAAGTTGTTACTGAATCAGACAGCCATGTCATAGCAATTGTATATCAACATGTGATAGTGTCAGAGCACTTTCATATCAACACGTGGTATATTCCTGCAGAAAATTAATTCTCAAATTTGGAAAACTCTGCGTATTGCTAGTTATACCTCTACAAAAAGCCCTAATGAAATTTATTCTAATTTGGACTGTCCCATACATATATCTGATAATCAGCAGCAACTGACTATGGGACAGCTGTGAGACTGCAACTACTTAACAGTCACCATATTGTTTACATCAATGTCCACTGTTGACAACAGACTTTCTTGGGCAAATATAAGTCTATCTGAATATTTGTTTCACTGATGTTACAGTGATGAAAAGCCATGATCTTCGAGACTATTACATATGCTATCTCCCTGCTATTATTAGCACACGATTAATGATTGACCCAGATTGGACATCTGTAGACGTCACTGTCCTGTGCCATAAAAATATGGTATCTGCACAAAGAGCTAAGTGACGTTTGACCATAAGTAGATGCTTCCCGCATACATAGCCAGGTGATGTCATCCATAAATATATGGCTTCTGCACTACCAGGGTTAAGAGGTTTTTCTAATTTCAGTATTGGCAGCCATTTGATCATACTGGATTGTTTGTACAAAATTAAAAGCCCTTTCTGCAAGGAAATTTTCTGTCAAATTTGTCACATTCTTTGGATCAGTTTTTAAGAAGAAATCATTCAATGTTCTCTCTATGTTTAGTAATGATGACAATATTTTATTGTGGATAAGCACCATTTGTACAAATCTTAAAGACCTTCATGCCAGAATGCTTTATGTATTCTGTAAATTATTCTTGTGCTAATATTTAGAACTTGTTTGAAAGCTGCACTAATTTTAGTAATGGTGACCATCAGGATCATTGTGTATAAATTTTAAAGCTCTTTATTTATGAATGCTTCCTGTCAAATTGGTCAAATTCTGTTGAACAGTTTTTGATAAGAAGTTGTTGAAATGTTTTTCTATTTTATGGCCTAGTAAGCTAAACATTTTTACTTCTATGTTAACTCTTTCTCACATGCAAGTGCATCTGGATATCCCTACCTCATTTCAGTGTAAGCATGTTTAGTCACCCCTACTGCATTTCAGTGTAAGCATGTTTAGTCACCCCTACTGCATTTTAATGTAAGCATGTTTAGTCACCCTTACTGCATTTTAATGCAAGTATATTTAGTCACCAATACTGCATTTTAATGTAAGCATATTTAGTCACCTCTACTGCATTTTAATGTAAGCATGTTTAGTCACCCTACTGCATTTTAATGTAAGCATGCTTAGTCCCCTCTACTGCATTTTAATGTAAGCATGTTTAGTCACCTCTACTGCATTTTAATGTAAGCATGTTTAGTCACCTGTACTGCATTTTAATGTAAGCATGCTTATTCACCCATACCACATTTTAATGTAAGCATATTTAGTCACCTTTACTGCATTTTCATGTAAGCATGTTTAGTCACCTCTATTGCATTTCAATATAAGCATGCTTGGTCACCTCTAATTCATTTTAATGTAAACATGTCTGAATGCCCCAGCAATATTTCCATACAAGCATTACTGGAAGCTCCTGGAAAATAACCACTATTTACATCATCAATTCATACCACCACCAGGCCACCTGATGAAAATATCTCTGCCGCTATTTTTACAGGCAGAATCGCAGAGTCTAGACTATCAGATCATTTTCTGAGGATTAAATTTATCTCAAAATCTTTTTAGTAACCATAACAAACTGTATTATAAGCAAAAATGAACCAAAAAAAAGTCTAAATAGCCTACATAGCAATATCGTTAATCACCAATTTTGAAGTCCAACATTTATGGAACCTATTTATAGCACATTAATGAAGGTCTCACCACTTGATGTTCAAGTAAGCAGGACTGTTGAAGTTTAACAGTTTATATTTTAGAAAGAAACAATGAGTATTAAATAATGAATTGGAAAGCTTTAAACATGCATAAATCAAGTTTTAGACATGCATAAATCAAGTTTTAGACATGCATAAATCAAGTTTTAGACATGCATAAATTAATGTAAAGTTTTTTCTCAGTCATCTGTGCATGGATACTAACAGCTGGTGTCATGATATATATTTCACTGTAATTCAGTGGCAGTCAGTAGGAAGCAATGGGTTACAATTTCTTGTACAGTGGAAGATGTATATTTACTATCCCACTATAAATCCAATTGGTACATCAACAAAGATGTCTACTTAGATTTCCATTGCATACCCAACTGGTACAGTGACAAAGATGTCCACTTACCATCCCACCATATACCCAACTGATTCAGTGAAAAAGACATCTACTTTCTATCCCACCATATACCCAATTCATACAGTGACAATGATGTTTACTTACTATCATACATCCAATTGGTACAATGACTCGGACACCATATGCCGAATTGGTACAGTGACAATGTTGTCTATTTACTATCTCACCATATACCCAATTCATACAGTAACAATGAAGTCTACCTACTGTCTCACAATTTATACAATGACAATGAAGTCTACCTACTATCTCACCATATACAGTGACAATGAAGTGTACCTACTATTTCACCATATACAGTGACAATGAAGTGTACCTACTATCTCACCATATACCCAATTCATACAGTGACAATGAAGTGTACCTACTATCTCACCATATACCCAATTCATACAGTGACAATGAAGTGTACCTACTATCTCACCATATACCCAATTTATACAGTGACAATGAAGTGTACCTACTATCTCACCATATACCCAATTCATACAGTGATGAAGACATCTACTTACTATCCCACCATATACCCAATTGGTACGGTGACAAAGACAAAAGACAGCAGAAGCACCATCATGAAGAGAGAATTGGAGCGTGAAGTGGCATTGGTTTTCTCCGGTGGGGCACAGTTACTCAATAACGTCCACTGGAAAAATATTTAACACTGTCAAAAATGTTTTTTAACGGGCAGCCTGAAACTTTTGAAAAATTTTGTTTGGCAAGTTCCAATTACATACTCATTTTGAAAGAGATTTGAAAGGAAAAATACTTGTGTGTAATTTCATGAAAATTTCACCTACAGCCAAGTAGACAACGAATTATTGGATTTTTCTGGAACAGATTTGAGCACTCTGGAATTAATGCACGTTTATGCCCTCCCTTTAAGACAATATTAGAAAAGGAGGGGCTTCATCAATATGATGTTTAATGAATAAGGTAACTGTAAAATTAAATTAAACATTATATATGCATGTGATCTTGCCTACGTGACTGCTTGCCTGTTGTCTGTATAATCATACTAATGGACCTATGTAAAAATTTTAATTAGAAAAAAAAAACAAGTGTACAATGCTAATTGGTCAGATAGCTACAACAACTGAAAAAAGCATACTAATTCAATGATGGAGAAATGAAGGAGAAGATGGCAGATACAATACAATCAAATAACTTGAACTTTGTGTCGGAGAGCTCATGTGGATCAATTATGTTTATTTAATATGAAAATAATTCTGAGTAAAGTAAAGCTCAAGACTTGACATTTACCTTTCTAACATAGAAGAATATAATGCACTTCAAGAAGGTCATGAATGGAATTAGGGGACTGAAGAACATGCCAAACCTGGAAAAATAAACAAGAAATTAAGCCATTCAGAATACAGCACAGCTTGCATGTAGATATCTATTTTGACGAAAAAGGCCTGTATTTCTCAATGACCATTATATTCGGTACTGAGTAATGATGAGGCCAACCAAATTGTAGATATACCTGACCTTCTTCTTTTGTATGGCAATACAGTACTGGCCATGCATATCTCCAGTTTCATGATTGCACCAAGAGCATTCTCCCAGAAAATCACCAAAACATACAAGGTGTATATACTAGTAGTCACAGAGTATGCTGCCAAGTAAAGTGGGTGACTAAATCACCTAAGAAATGTAAACTTCACCTTCTGTTAGGAAAGTGAAAATGACTTTTCCGAGATTTTTTTTATCCCTGTGGGTTGCAGTAGTTTATTACTTTTGAGATGCTCCTTCACCATAGTCAGGTAATTCTCACAGTGTTGTGTTGTAGCACAAGACAAAATGTATTGCATGTGGTGTTGATAACAATTGTGCCAAAAACTCTTGCACATTCACAGGCATGTCTTTGAATAGCTGACTGACCATTAACCCTTTCCTAAGTAAGTTATCACTGCCCAATTTCCATAAGTTACAATATGATGATAAAAATATACCAACTTCAGTTAAATTTAACTACAATTAATTAAAACTAATTAGAGTTTCGGCTGTACTCTTTTAAATCGTTATGGCCAAAATACACTGCATGTGTCTCTCCATCCAAACATACACTTTCAATATTAATACAATGGGTATGAATATGATATATCCACATACAAAATGTGTTTATAGTAAATATGTAACACAGAATTTTCAACCTGAAAATAAAACCAATGTTAAAAGCAAATATGCATACCAAGAAATTAAGGACATTATTCAAACAAGAGAATGAAAACACACATAAACACACGCACATTGTGTTTCTTGCTTTGCTGCCACTTCTCCCTGTTCAGCTCTCACTTCTCCCTACTCTGTCCAAAAGAGGTCACTTCTCTTTAAAACTGAAGTCTAGCTTGAACCCTGTATAACAATTCATTGTTCTTGCAATATGGCAACATTCTTTAGTATGATGGTGCAGTACTACTCTAAATATATGCATCTATTTTAAGAGTGTACAAGCTACACTATCTGAGAAACTGACCTACACATAAAGGAATGCAGAGGCCATTAATGGAGATTAAAATATTTGGGTACAACATTAGCTTTCCTGCAGGCAAGCTTATGCTCAGTATCTTACATAAGTCATAGTGACCTCCAAAATAGAATGCAAATATAAATCAAGATGATATGTGTGATTGTGTGTGTGTGGCATCTGTGTTTCCATGCTAATTTAATTCTATAATTATGCTATTACTGTTTATTTATAGTGTATACTCATTACTAAAAGTTTCAGTATCTAATATTTGACAGTCAATACTTCATATGGTATATAACTGTGAAGCTAGGCTCTATGTATAAATAATATTTTAACATCAAAGCTAACAAGCCAAATGTATCTCAGGAAAGCCTGAAAAACGATGCAGTGTTATGCTTACTTACCAGCCAATGGTCTGTGTATAGATGATATCTATGACGTTCTGGGTAAGATCAAACTGATTGGGTCCAAGTTTCTTTACCAGTCCATGCTTCTTTTGATACTTGTTAAAGACCAGTCTGGTAACAAGTAATACACAACAGGTCATATAATATTGGTCTGGTAACAAGTAATACGCAACAGGTCCTATATCAGTCTGGTAACAAGTAATACACAACATTATATCATCTGGTAACAAGTAATACACAACAGGTCATATATCATCTGGTAACAAGTAATACACAACAAGTCATATATCAGTCTGGTAACAAACAATACACAACAGATCATATATCATCTGGCAACAAGTAATACACAATGGGTCATATATCAGTCTGGTAAGAAGTAAAACACAACAGGTCATACCATAGTTATTCTAACACACATGGAGGGTGCAGTGCAATTTCGGGAGGGGGGGAGGAGGGACAGCATTGTACCAAACATCACTGTTTGACTGAAAATATTCATAAATTAAGTTTTGATTTTTCCAACAGTCGATGGGTTACTCATGTACTGTTTTAGTTATTTGGACATACTATAATGAATATGTATGGATCTATAAATTGCTAATCCTTGATAAGGTAAGATTTTCTGTGGAACAAGGGGGGGGGGAGCATGTATTAGAAGTGGGGTTTCTATTAGAATGAGTATGGGATATCAGTCCGGTAACAAGTAATGCACAACAGGTCATTATGTCAGCCTGGTGAAAAAAAAATACAGAACAGGTCATAAAACAAAATAGAAGTAGTTAAAAAATTTTATAATAATGAAAGAAATTATTTTATCATGATGAAAACAATATTTCATTTTTGCAAAGTAACAAGTAACACTGTCCTAAGACTGATTTTTGGAACAAACTAAACTGCTTATGTTCCTCTTTAGTATATACTTATGGCACTTTGTCTTGGCACCAGAATTTAGATAATATTTCTCCATTTTATTTATTCTACTGCCAGTAAAGTATTACCAAATAATTAGGTGCAAGATAGCCATGATACTTTGGAATTATGCTAGGGAATTATGATAGATATCTACCCATATACAATAGTACAAAATCATTCCTACCACTCCTAATATAGGCTCAAAAAATGTCATGCCATAAAACCACTCCTACTATTGCTAACACAGGCTCAACAACATTTATGCCACAAAAACATTCCCAGCACTGCTAACACAGGTGCAACACGAATCATGCCATAAAAACACTCCTACTGCTCTGCTTACTGCTAACACAGGCTCAACAAGAGTCATACCTTAAAAACACTCTGCTAACACAGGCTCAACAAGAGTCATACCTTAAAAACACTCTGCTAACACAGGCTCAACAAGAGTCATCACACCTTACAACACTCCTGCCACTCTCTACTAATACAGGCTCAACTAGAGTCATACCTTAAATCATTCCTGCCACTCTCTACTAATACAGGTTCAGCAAGAGTTGAAGCATCAAACACTCCCTCCATTGCTAATACAGGCTCAACAAGAATCATACCACAAAAAATTCCCACCACTAACTGCTAACATAGGCTCAACAAGAGTCATGCCATAAAAACACTCCTACCATTGCTAATACGGGCTCAACAAGAATCATGCCTCAAAACACTCCTACCACTGGTAAAACAGACTCAACAAGAGTCATGCCTTAAAACATTCCTACCACTGCTAACATAAGCTCAACAAAAGTACAATGATGGATGCTGTATGACTTCAAACAAGAGACCCCATTTTTTCAAACCCATCTTTTATTCAACTAAGTAGAAACTTGAACACTGAGGTCAATCAAGGGTACAGATAGATGGATGAACATGGACTCCAGTAATTGCTGTGTCACATTCTATCAATGAAGGCTTGACAAAATCCTACAACAAAAAGTTAACATACTTGAGAATGATCAAGTTGAGCCAAAAAGTAATACCTCTATCTCACTCTATGCTAAAGCAGGCAAAACAAAAAGCTGAAAGTTGATCTCTCTTATACATGGCTCACCTCCTGGGAAACTGGACAATTACAATAATAACGACCTCTACAATCAAATCCAGTAGTACCAGCTTGTATATTTGTTGTCCCACATATGTCTCCCAGCACTGAAACATAAGACTGAGATCATTTCAACATGTCATTCTTGAAATTTGATTTTGCTTTTCAGTATATTCAATATTGATTAATCTAATACTATTTTCATTTTCTGACCTAATGAAAGATGAACTTGAAATGTGTTAATAAATCGTGAATGCTGCATCATGGTGCCCTGCCTGAGTAACTGACCTAAAAGCTTGACCAGACCGACAAGGTAAACACAATATGCCTTTACTATGTGCTAAAGCATAAAATCACAGTTCTTTACTGACTTTACACAGACTGGTGTTTTCTTGCAAAATTAATACCAAACATAAAAATGGAAGAATTCAGTTTTTTAACTTGCTCCAATTTAATAATCATAAATCTGATTTGTTTTCTTGGCTTTGATGAATGTTGCAAAAGTAGTCACAATCTTCATTGGACTGTCCATTGGTCCATCAGTTCATATATCCAGTGTCAACTTTTGAGTTTAACTTTCTTAAAAGACAGTATCACCGTTTTACTGAGTGGCTCATAAGACTTTGCCCACATATGCATGTGGTGGGGAGGTGGGGAACAATACTAGAGACTGAAGACCAAAGAGGTCAAAGGTCAATAATACAGTAACAATTGTCTGAATTTTATGTGAGTGGTCAATTGTTAAAAGTTTTGGATGTGTACTCCTACTGCTGCCACAGATAAATCTAACATAGTCAAGCCATTTACCATGGGACATAAAGTATTGCGACAAATGTGGTATTCAAGAGGGCAAAGGTTAATGTCACTTTTGTTGGTTTATTAGTCTTTAGAACAGACTAGATTTGTATTTGTAAAACATGTATGCCCCCAATGCAGTGCAAATACTGAAGTCCAAACAGTCAAAAATGTAGAAAACTTTTAAACATTGCTCTAATAACATGAAAATCTAATTATGTCATCAATGTATACAGCCAAACATGCCCACTAAACAGAATTTGCCTACCTCAGGAGATGATTGCTTAATTGTGCAGACAAGGTTTTAGGAAGGAAAAAGTCCCAAAAGTTTACAAACATGTAAACACCGATGTAATGGCTTAGAAATCAAACCAGGTCATCTACATAATGGATACAAACATGTCAGCAAAATTTGATTTATCTACTTAGAATGCTTTTATGCAATCTTGTACAGATATATGGATGGATGTAAAGTTGTATGATGAACATGGCCGACTCAAGATACTACCACTGCCAGAAGTGGGGGCATAACAAAACCTAATATCATGTGCCTATGGAAAGGTATATTAAGGTATTTGACTTCAAGCAAGATTTACCAGTGTACCTGGAAAAATCTTGAGGATGATAGAGCCAAGGGTAAAAAGTCAAGGTCATAGTTTAAACTGCTAAGCCAATAATAATAATAATAATAACAACAAAATCAACAACAACAACAATATTAATATTAATAATAATAATAATAATAATAATAATAATAAATATTTTGATAGAGAGCAACTTGTTTAGTCCAGGACTATTCTCCCTTGAGGCCATTTTAAGAAGAAAGTATAAAAATGTACATCACACAATGATACTAGTAATTATTACTATTTAGTTCAACACTATTATAAACACGACATTGAATTATAATCTATTAGTAGCACACACATGCTTGTGTTGTCTGCTCTTAAAAATACTGTAATATTGTACATGTAGTGGAAGCTTGTTCAACAGAACTAAACCAGACTAAATGAAGTTACTTTTAAACTGCCCTATTTCTGGTTTGGCAGATTAAGGTTTCAGTTTGATGTTGATCTCAAATGGTAATGTGTTCAACAAGGCCTGAACAAATGTATTAGTTTAACAGTGAAAGGGTGAGTGGGTCGAAAGATGAGATCAAAATCACAGGGGTCACTTGGTTATGTGTTTTTAAGACCACAGCAACACTATTATAGGTTTGGTAATAAATATAGGTATTTTTCTTTCAAAATGAATTTGTTTTTTCAATGTGTTCATTTAATAGTACAGCTTTAAAAAAACAATAACTGATTCATTTAGAACAAATTAAAATAAAAGCAAACCTTGTGCTGTTTGGGGAAGACTGCAATGTGGCTTGTTAATGATTGAATAAATGCATATATTATTTTCGGCAGCAGATTAGTATTTTGGTATTGCTTCTTATAATAATAATAATAATAATAATAATAATAAATGACTTTATTTAAAGAGGGTGATCCAATTAGCTGCATGAAGCTAATCCTACTTGAAGCATCCTATTATATGCATATTTACATAGTTTATAGATATGGTCTTACTGGGCTTAATAACCACAGACAAGAATTGGCTTTAGAAGATATTACCTGAATATAAGGTTATAGTATCAATAGATTTTAATGAATTTTCCAAATTAAGCACATTTGTGATATACAATTGTTTGTAATTCACTTTTATTGGAAAGATGTACAGTAAGATGTTGATTATCCATACACCAATTATACACACTTTTCACCGATTCAGACTACCTTAATGTCTTTGTAACAGGAGGCTAACTCAGTGCTTATCATTTTGGCCAAATACGTAGAGAAAGTTTTTTTTATTTTTTTAAATATATTTTTTCTGACTGCCCCCGAAGGTTTACTAAAACAACTATTCTAGTTTTAAACATGCTAAATTCTGTCCATTCTACACTCACTCCTCCCTATTTTGCACACCTTTGGAGAAGTCACTTCACTCCAAAGTCTGAGTTCAGCATGACCTATGTTACATTATCTCTACTTATCTGCTAAAAATCAATGTCTCTGTGACTTTTAGATGATTAACATTTGACCATAAGATGTTTCCAGTAAAACTTCAGTAACTCCAACACCAATCACGCTAATATTCTACATACTCTATGATCTAAAGTTGACTGCACGCTTTTTACATTACATTTTAATATTTATATTTTATATTTTTTATATCACATATAGTTAAATAATAAGAGTTTTTTTGAGTACCTAAAAAAACTACTTCTGATAATAAAAAAAAAAATCTCTTGTTTAAAATATTCATAGACAAAAAATTGATTCAATTGATTATGTACAAAGTAATGATGGTGTGAAAATTTACAGAAAAAATCTGTAATTTGATGACAATCTCAGTCCCTGTGTGAAGCATTGTCCTTGTCTGCAACCTTGAAAAACTCAAAAGAACCCAATACTTAAAAAAAATGACCAACAGTGTTTTAAGTTTTTTTGGTTCTACTACATATAGTACTTCCTCATTATAATGCAATAAGCGCTATATAGTATACTGCCTTATAATGAGACTTCTTTATAAAGAAGAACATTACCACTTTATGTCATAGATCCATTGTCATATCAGCCTTATAAAATGTTGTTGTTGTTATAGGGTTTAACGCCATTTTTCAGCACAAGATAGGCTATACATGGCGGCCAGTATTAATGGTGGAGGAAGAACCCGGGAGAACCCGGAAAGAACCACCGACCCACGAGAAGCTACCGGCAAGCTTTCTCACATAACCACATTGGCCGAGCCTGAGACTCGAACCCACGCAGACAGAGGTGAGACCTTATAAAATGAAACATATTATTATGAAGGGCCTTATATAGAGATGAAGTCATGTAAACTGTTATAAAACCATAAAAATACTTTTGTGACTCCAAATTTTTTATAAAATGTATGGAAATTTCATTTTCATCGTAATTAAGTGATTTACAATACCTTGATGCTGCCTTTAATGGTACTTGTTGAGTTGGAGTCGGTCCATTTATTGTTACCACAAGCCTTGTAATCAGCTGATCCAAGGATGAGAAGTCTATACAAGGTCCCTACTAATACCACTAGGGAGGCCAGCCGTAATATAATGGATCTGAAAAGAAGTACTGATAAAATGACTCATGTATCATACAGTGTGTGCCATCAGCTGTCAGTCAATTGTTACATACTGAAAATGCAAACGAATCTCTGATCAGTCTTGAATACAGGCTATGCATGAATCACAAAGTAATTGTACATGGACTGCTTTTTTTTAATAATGAAGCTGCCTGTCTGTCTGCATGTATACCTTTCCCTTGATAACTTACACAAAATGGGGTCTTATTTAACTGTTATTTGTTTCTTAAAGTGCTGCCACCAGCAGGTATTAATGACATTTTAATGGATTGAAATTTTGTTGCAATTTTTGTCTGAGAACAGAATGCAGAAAAATTAACACAAATGATAAACTCCTGATTGTGAGAATAATGATAGAGATGGCAACTTCGACAAAGTGAATATTACAAAAATTCTCCTGTAGATTCTTCTGAGTGAAGTTCAGATTACTTTATATCCTGTGACAATCAAATTTTTTTTTTGTCTTGAGTTCTCAGGGGCAATGCCACCTGTTGGAGTGTGCAACTAAGTTGCCTAAAATTATCAACTTCACCTCTTTCTGTTAGGAAGGTGAAAATGACTTCACACTGTGACTTTGTAATGTACAATGAATGTATAAGATGTACAATGAATGAATGTCATTTAAGACTTTGAGATGCTCCCTTGACCCAGTTGGGTAGTTATAGTGTTGTGTTGTAGCCCAAGGCAAAATGTATTGCATGCAGCCTCAATATGTGTTGATATCAACTGCGCTAACAAAACCTTCCACATTTACAAGCATGTTTTTTATGTAGCTGATTGACCATTAACCCTTTCCCCTACAACTTATCAGTGATTGATTTCCACAAGGTACCATATTTTGATCACAAAAAAAATACCAATTTGTGTTTTGAAACTGATAACATCAATATGTAAAATAGTAATGTGTGTTTTAAGGATATAATCAGTTAAAACACTTTTTAAATATATTTTTATGGAAGATTATAACTGCAATGTTGGTGCTATTTTCTTAAAAAACTAGTTTGAAACCATAATTGAACCTATCATGGGGTAATAATGGTCGACATCGGTATGTCTAGGAAGTATGATTTCATTAGACTGTTTTTTGTAATTGATGGGGCAAATAAATTAGGGAAAATATACAATTCATAGGAAGCATAGTCTAAATATTATGTGATAGAAGATTTAGTCTAAAAATAGAAATACAAAGGACAGAAACATAAAGGACAATGATTTGTGAAATTCAAGAAGTACTGCTAAGGTCAAGGTTGTTTTATAACATCACATTCATTTTTGTTAAAATATAAAGAAAGCAGTGAAGCAACCAATTTATGACATTATTATGAGTATGAAGACAAACATTAAAATGATAAATTTGCAAACCATTCAGTGGATTGTTGTAATGAAGGTAGAAAGTGAGTAGTCATATTAAGAAAGTCCCTCTTTCTGAAATTAGATGCATCCACATGACATGCATTGTGCCATATTTTATCTTAGCTGTCTGCCAATTCAGTTAGAAAGAAGGATAAAAATTCATTCATATGTTGACAGTAACACTTGAGCTTATCAACCATGAATACATGTAGTTACAATAATGATTTATCAGCAACAATGAAATTAAACATTAAGTTCTGATGTTATTATGTACCCACCTTGGTCTGTACACCATATATTCTGACCAAGTGACGTCACATAATTCAAACTGATAGGAGTATCTAGGTTACATAATTATAATCATATATGTGTGTGTGTGTGTGTGTGTGTGTGTGTGTGTGTGTGTGTGTGTGTGTGATTGACTGCCATTAGAACAAGCAATTTAATGTTTATCCTTTTTTTAAACTTCACAAAAACTGACATTCCAAAAGGTTCATAATTAATTTTGAGTTAACACACTATGTAAGTGGAGGGGCCAGCAGGTATATTTTAATCTGAATATCATACTACTAATGCTTGCTTCTGTAGAGAAATGGATAATTTGTAGGTGAAATTTTACATTAAAGTTTTGATGTTATTACGCGCCCTCCTTGGCCTGCCGGTACACCAAGTATTTTGACCAAAGACTTCATATAAGCACATTAGAAACTATATTTAGTAATTATTTCTAACTAATAGGAGTATCTAGGTTACTTAATTAGAACCACAAATAAATATAAAAATATATATATATATATAAGTGACTTGAACAAGCAATTAATGTTTATACTTTTAAAAACTTTCCAAAAACTGACAGTCCAAAAGGTTCATAATTAACTCTAAATTAACACATTAAACATAAAGCTCAGGTTACTCATCTATAACATCAGTGACCACAGTAGTTGAATGGATGAACACCATGGCGTGATGGCACCTATGCAAATGCTATAATATACATATTATAGGGCTTGTTTCAAACTAGTTTAGAAATGTTTTTCACTGCCATCTTTAAGTAAAGTTTTAGAAAATAATATCCACACAACAACAGAAAAAGGGAAATTTGAGCAATATGTTTATTCAGCCTAGCTATATCAAATAAAAGCTATGAACAGTTTCATGCAAAATATTAATATAAGAAAATACTTTGACTGTCCTGAGGGCTACTCAGTAAGTATATGAACCTGGGGGGAGCCCAGCAGGTATAGTTTAATCTGAATATCATAATACTAATGCTGGCTTCTGTAGAGAAATGGATAATTTCTAGGTGATTATGGGAGGAGTCCAGCAGGTTTCTATCATACTCTAGTGTACCTGAAGTGAGCCACACAGGCATTTATCATTCTAATGTACTTGGGGAGAGCCTGGCAGGTTTATATATCATGCAGTTATGTACCTGGGGGAACCCTGGCTGGTTTCTGTCATACCCTACTGTGCTTAGGAGGAGCTGGGTGGGTTTTGATCATACTGTAATGTACCTGTGGACAGTCTGGCAGGTAGACAAAACAATATTTCAAGCTTGATTAATTACTGCATGTATAGAAACATGGCTGCCTACAAGAATGCTTATTACAACCAGACTGATGATTGTCAGGATTGGGGTCAAAGTTCATTAAGGAATTCAATTCAAGTCAAAAGTCAAAACAAGATAACATGTAGCTGATATTGTAAATGAGAGCCCAAAGACAGCAAATTTAATAAGGAGAGAGGAAGGAAAAAAATTTATAAATATCTGTCAGTAATATGTCAGTGTCACAAAGGAATGGTGCTCTAATCAACTTCAACAAGCCACTGGTTACTACTGGCCTAATATTCATGGTAGCTCATTAAAAAGACAGCTCTTATATAAGTTTGGTTGATACTTTACCTGAATGGCTAATTAATGCCATTACTTCTTCTTCTATGCCTGTATCAATGCATACTTTAGTAAACTTATCTATACACAGAAGCTGGGTACCTATCGAAGCAGTGAAAATGTACACAAACTATAATTACATCAATTAACATACTAATAAATCCTTTTGTTCAAGTGGTAGTTGATTAAGCCTATTTGAAATTACAATACTGCAGTCTAGGTATTCCTAACAGTTAATACGAATCACAATGTATAGTTTCTGCTGTGCTCTTTTGAAGTCATATTGCCAAAATACATTATATATCTCTCCATCCATTGAGACTTTTAAGTATGAATACACTACACATAAAATACATGCATACATTTACAAAACATTTTTATAATATACATAGAATATGGAGAAATTTCTACTTGAAGATAAAGCTTAAATCCAATATAATGTTATAATGAGAAATGGATGATGTAATTACAGTTCAAATAAGAGAACCAACACACACACACACACACACACACACACACACACACACACACACACACACACACACACACACACACACACACACACACACACACACACACATTATACAGTGAAACCCTGCTATAAGACACTTTACTATAACATGAATTTGGATATAGTGAGGTTGTGGCATGGCTCCTGAAATTCTGTAATAATTTCACCAATATCCTGAAGTACTGCAAAATTCTGTGCCAAAATGAACAAGATTTTGATATAACAATGCAAAATGTGTCATATTTTTTAAGAAAGAGGTTTTTTTATTCTTGCATCTTTCTGGATATGGATAAAGATATAAAGCTTTTTTTATTTGTGAATGTTCATTTCAGTTGCATCAATAGGCAATCCAGCATTTTGATATTAGTTTATATCTGAAAAATGTCAGCTCATTAAAAAGCTGGAAGGTATTAATTGTATTATTATTGACTCATGAGCAATGAAGACATTAAAACTTCTTTGTGTTTGTCTTCAGTGTATTCTCTGTACAATTGTTGCAAAAAAAACAGATGTTTGCTCATTCAACTGGCATACACAATCAAGCATCAAAGAATATGTTGGTTAAAGAAAGATTCTCATGCAAATTTATAAATCAATTGATTTAATTGATAATCATCAAAGTCAATCTCACAGCTCAAGGTTGTTCAGGTTATGGGCAATGATTTATAAAAAAATTAAAAAAATGAAAGCCTTCAACATGTGCATGTGGTTTGGCAGTATTGTCAGACAATCTTTATACAATCAATTGACCAATAAATGATAATGTCCATTAGCAATAAAAACGACCACATTGTTTATGAATAATTATTCTTGCTGTAGTCATTAAAAGTAATAGGTGTCAAATTGTTAATTGGTGGGTATTTGCAAAGGATAACAGTACACAGAAATGTAAATCTTTTGCTGTTAATGAGAAGCTTGACGCCCTGGACAGGATTAAGTCCAGTGTTAAACAAGCGCAACTCAGTAGCTGGAAGCACTGAAAATTAATCCCTACACACTTAATGTGCATCTCCACATGCTTCTAGTTCAAAAACATGTACTTTTGGCTCAATCAATTTTTTTCTTTTGCATTCTGATTGATAGGATTGAAAATTCTAGCAGTATGACATTTATACAGACAATGCTTAATGACTTACCCAAGTAGATATATGGAATGGTACACGTGCTTCATATTTCCTTATGTAATTTTTCATATTTTGTGTGCACACTTAATTCAGACACATAATTACAAAATGACTAAATATTATACTTCTCTGTGCATATTTATAATGGAATTATTATGAATTCACTCTTACAGATGCAATGAGATTGTTTCATGAGTAAACATGTTGATACTTTAACTATAATCATCCTATATACATCCTGTATATGTACCAATGCAGAGGTCTCTGAATAAAGTAAAATACTAAATATGCAATCTCTATTTGCACTATTTCTCATTTAATATGCACTGATTTAAGATGTTAACTGTGCCAATGAAGCACATAGTTTTGCACCCATTCCTATTACCCCACCCCCTTTTCTGAATAGCCTAGGGAATAAGCATGCATCATTTCCTTCAGTTAACAGACTTGTTTGCTTATAGCATGGTATGGTATATAGCATGGTCCTGCTCTGTGGACCCCAACAACCACTCCGCTATAGCAGGCTTTCACTGTATATTGCTTTGTTCCCTGTTCAGTTGTCACTTCTCCCTATTCTGTCCTTTGCTCCCTGTTCAGTTGTCACTTCTCCCTATTCTATCCAAAAGAAGAAGTCACTTCTCCCTAAAATTCAAATCTTGCTTAACTTCTGAGTTCTTCATAATAAAAAGGTAAAGTATTACCTGGCTAATGTGAAGTTGATCTCAGCTCTGGAAGAATACTTTTCAAGGACGACCATCTTTTGGAAGAGAATGGGAATGACAAAATTCAGGATGGTTATGGTAATTGTGGGAATATATTGCACTATGAAGGCGACAATTACATGCAGGTCTTGTTTTTGAAGCTGAAAAATAAAGCAAAAGCAAATAAAGAAAACAAAAACCAGAAAACTAAGCAAACACTTTTACATTTTTCTTGAAAAGTCCACAGTGACACAAGTCCAAACAGTACAATCTTTGCCAAATTTATCAGACAACATTATTGTTTTGTCTAAAAATTGTATGCACCCAAAGTTTCTGAATGTTTGTGGTTGGTGATTTAGTTTTTAACCCTCATTTCCTGTCACTCTAAATATCAAAATTTTTCAAGTTTTATTACATACATAGTTATTATTTCAAGTTTTATATTATACATATTTATTATTTCAAGTTTTATATTATACATATTTATTATTTCAAGTTTTATATTACACATATTATTTCAAGTTTTATATTATACATATTTATTATTTCAAGTTTGATATTATACATATTATTATTTCAAGTTTTATATTATACATATTATTATTTCAAGTTTTATATTACATGTAGTTATTTAAAGTTTTTTATTATACATATTTATTATTTCAAGTTTTATATTATGCATATTTATTATTTCAAGTTTTATATTACACATATTTATTATTTCAAGTTTTATATACATAGTTATTATTTTTGCAAGTTAATATTAATCCAAAGAAATAATCAAGAAGAAATTCATATCAGTTTGCAGTAGGAAGTTATGTGGTAAAATTATTACCTTGAAGAAAAAGCATAAAAAGTGTTAACAAGGAAAGATAAATTGATAATACAGATGTGATAAACTTTCTTTCCAAATACCATTTAATTAAATGCAGAAAATGATTATAATCTAAGCCATGTCATGATTCTTTAAGACACTTGGTCCCTTGTCCCTTGTAAGACACACTGTTGATGTCCTACATAAACCATAAAATGTCCCAAACTAAGAACACATTGAATATATTTTCCCTTTTAAAATGTGTACTTATTCTGAACCAATCAAAAACGAAATTCTGGTTTAGATGATTAGGAAAGTTGCATAACATTTACCCTTACATACACCTGACATTTATAACTTATTAACGTTCACCATGCTAATACCAACTAACCCATTCGGATGTCATCATGAAGTTTACATTATAATAATAATTCATGGCAATAATACTTGCACCTCATTTTGATACTATGTACAACTTTATCAATGCTTTATCACAAAGTGCCAACTGGCTAACTGTTCACTCTGTATAAAAATGGTGGTGCACATCAATGTGGGCCATTCTTTGAACTATGACTGAGGAAATGCAAAAGCTCAAGAACATGTTAATGGACTCCATATTTTACTCCCTGTTTTTTAAGTAATGACACTTTTTTAAGCATCAATGATATATTTTGTAAAAACCATGCAACACAACTCAAACATGTTCAGCATTTCTGACTGCATCTTTTATAATGATTGAACTGGATGTATGAAAGATCTGTCACAGTGAGCTATGTTTGATATGGCTGAGCTACTCTTCTTGAGATGTATTCACTTGCAAATTTTCATGAGCGTGGGTGAAATAGGGTAAAAATATTGATGTAACAAAAGAATGGCTGAAAATACAAAATCAATAAAACTGGGTCACAGTGGCCTAGTTTGGATATGACTGAGCTGCACTTCCTGAGATGCATCTACATACCAAGTTTCATGAGAGTTAGTAAGACATACAGCTCAATATACTGAAGGTGTAACAAATGAATAAACAAAGAAACATGAATAAAGACATTCATAAGAATGAATGTACAAATGAATGGGTACAGTGCTCCATTCTCCCCAACTTTGTACCCTTTGAATAAAAGCAAAATTTGTGCCCTGTGAATAAAACTGAATTCATATTCATAACTGTAAACAAAGTAATGTAAACAATCTCAATACATTTATTTTTACTGTTCACTGAACATTTATCAATCAGTTGTAGAATAGTTATGTATCTTTTATGAGAAAAAAATTGTCAAAAGACAATAATGACTTCTGAAAAACTGACACAAGTATACCTCGACTAGTCTGTCTGTTGTGTAATACACCAGATACAGGGCTCCTGCCAAAATGCCAAGGGTAAGTAGGTTCATACCAACTCGGATACCAAAAAGTTTGATTTTGGATTCCTCTGCTTTCTCCCAAGTTTTTCTTTGTTCTTCCAAACTTTCCTGCAAAGGAGACAATTTATTTGCACAGACAGTGTAGGTATTATTTTAACTGATGGTGAAAACTGATCAAGACAGATTAAAATATAGAGATATTAAAATTTGATAAATATCAAGTTGTTGACATAATCTTTATTGTACTTTTAGTGTAATTATAAAGCCAGGAACAGTATAAATCTTGCAATAATAAAGACTTCTTTCATGTGAAGTTAGGGCTATTGACAAAACTTGATGTGTGTCAATAGGACACTGATGACCCTGCCAATATAATACAATTCAAGGGTTGGTATGCATTATCTTGTGCTATGCTTAGCTGAATATGTATTCTCAAGTAAGGTCCAATATATGGAAAAGTACATCACAAATTGTTTATAAATAAAAGCTGACTGAGTACTGAAAAATTCTTTAGATCTAACACTGGAAAATCTTAGACTCCTTTTGTATAGACTCCTTTTGTTAAATATACAAAATTAAAACACTGTCTTGGTGAGGAATTTTTTTTAGTATGACACAATTATTGTAATCACAGCAGTTTTTTGCAACAGAAAACTTGTGCTGCTAATATATAGCAGGTCATAAATCAATTTTTTTTAGTTCCCAAGAACCCAAAACCTTTTCATTGACTTTATCATTTTCTTCCACAGGAATGTTACTTTGATTATTAAAATTGTGTAAGAAGTTGTTTGTTCATTATATCAGTACATAAGGGACACAAGCTACAACCATGTCACTTTCAGTTTAATCTTTCCTGAGTTCAAAGCAATATGATATGGTATGGTATGGTTAAGAGATGTCCTATTGTTCATAATGAAATCATCCTGTTTTCAAGCAGCACTGTAAATGTTGATATTTACAAAAACTAACATTTCTTCAAGACCACAGTCAATATTTCATTGTTACCATGAAAAATCCACCTGTAAAATTACACAATCATCTCTAAATTTTGTTAATTTAGAAGAAATAAATTTAAAAAAAGAAATATCTTTCCAAATGTTAAAAAAAGTAAATAAATTAGTGTGTTCCTACAGATTCATTATTGTTCATGGCACACAATATTTTTGTGGATAACCAATTTTTGTGGTTTTGTGGATAAACTTGTCTCAATGAAATAATTAATTAAACTGACATTCAACACCCCTGCCACCCACCCTACAATATACTATGGTAGGGATTCAACTGTTGTTCATTGTAATACCATTTAAAGTGCTGAGAAATACACCAGGATTTGTGTAAGAAAGATTAAGAAAAGTGAAACTGATTGATTATGATTTAATCTGCTTGCAAATTTTATGAACATGAAAGCACTGCACTAATGTAATGATTCTATCTGATACTACATTAAAAAATGCAAAATTATACATGGTTTGTGTCCTTCTTTACTTCCCAAAGCATGTGTTATATCCATTTATAACAACATGAGAACTTTATACAATCCAGGAAATTTTAAAACATCTTGAGACATGGACAAGTTAAAGAAAATGAAATGTCATGTGTGGAGATAATCAACTTCACATAAACTGACTTGTGGTTGGATGATTGCAGGTAAAATGAGACTTTATCTAAGAGTATATCTCCATTGTCCTCTCATTCATTTAACTGTCCTCCCATTCATTTACCTGGGTAATAACCTGACAGTGTATCTCCATTGCCCTCTCATTCATTTAACTGTCCTCCCATTCATTTACCTGGGTAATAACCTGAGAGTGTATCTCCACTGCCCTCTCATTCATTTACCTGGGTAATAACCTTGGAGTATATCTCTACTGTCCTCCCATTCATTTACCTGGGTAATAACCTGAGAGTGTATCTCCATTGCCCTCTCATTCATTTAACTGTCCTCCCATTCATTTACCTGGGTAATAACCTGAAAGTGTATCTCCATTGCCCTCTCATTCATTTACCTGGGTAATAACCTTGGAGTATATCTCTACTGTCCTCCCATTCATTTACCTGGGTAATAACCTGAGAGTGTATCTCCATTGCCCTCTCATTCATTTAACTGTCCTCCCATTCATTTACCTGGGTAATAACCTGAGAGTGTATCTCCATTGCCCTCTCATTCATTTACCTGGGTAATAACCTTGGAGTATATCTCTACTGTCCTCCCATTCATTTACCTGGGTAATAACCTGAGAGTATATCTCCATTGTCCTCTGATTCAATTACACAGAGTTCACTGTATAAATACTATTTCTAACCTAAATTTATGTCCCCAGAGGACCTAATTACACATAGATTCCACTGCATTAATACTGTATCTAACCTAATTTGGGTCCATTTAATTTAATGTCCTGATTACACAGGATATGAATAATACTGTACGTGGCCTAAATTTGGGTCCCCTCAAGTATATTGTTACACAGATTTCAATACAGTAATACTGTATCTAATTTTGGATCCCCTCAAGTACCTAGATACACAGACTGCACTGATTTAATAGTTTATCTGACTGAAATGTGGGCCCTCAAATGGACATGAGCTACAGACTTCACTATATTAATACTGTATCTGACCTAAATGTGTGACCCCTCTAAATAAACTAATTACAAAGATTCATCTGTTATAATACTGTACCTGACCTAAATCTGGGTCTGCTTAATGGTCTGATTACACAGATTTAGCTGTGTTAATACTGTATCTGCCTTAAATCTGGCCTCCCTTAATGGCTTGATCACATATTCCACTATTATTAATACTGTATTTGCCTTAAATCTGGCTGCCTGATCACTTATTCCACTATATTCACCAGTTATTATGTACTTTTGCGAGAGTGACATATGTAAGGTGAAGTTGTTTGCATTTAAAACATGCACAGTGGAGAGAATGTTGGCATACCTCTATGTTACTTTGATGCAATGTGGCTGACATTTCTTAGGGTATTGTACTTTTGGAAATTGTAAATGATCTTAGCACACTACTAACTAAAATGACTGCTCCCTTGTGCTCCAAAAATCAGCCTGAATTTGTCTAATGTACACTATCCTTAGCAGCTATTAAAATTGGGAAAATGAATTTTGCCAGACTAGACAATACCAGCTTCTGAAAGTGTAATGAATGAATTACCAAATATATATAATGTAAAAAAAAGTTATCGGCTCTTTTTTTTACAATTTACCTCTGAAGTTCAGGAAGTGAAAATGACCAAGTGGAGCTAGCACTTTTTTGAAAGGTGCACATCTGGAGTAAGGCCAAGCTGTATATTCTATAACCCATATTACACCCATCAATCATACACCAAAATAAAGGAAATTAAAGGTTCTTTGAACAATACCAAGGATATACAAGGTCTTTTTTAGATAGCCATTATAAATAGTGAGGAAATCTGGTGGAATTCATTTTCTTTAAAATTCTAACCCTATGCAAAATACGAAACTGTAGAGCACCACCATATTAATACGGTATCTGCCTTAAATCTGACCTTCCTTAATGGCTTGATCACATATTCCACTATTATTAATACTGTAGTTGCCTTAGATCTGGCTGCCTGATCACATATTCCACTATATTAATACCATATCTGCCTTAAATCTGGGACCCCTCAATGATCTGATTACACAGGTTCCACTGAAGTAAATCAAATCCCATAACCCAACATTCTCTGGACAATTCATTTTCTAAATCTGACAAGTAAAATGCTCCAAGGCCCTAGAGTGAGACAAATGCTATCTTCCTATTTTAAAATAAGTCCTGTAGGCACTAATTTTCAAGCTTCATCCCATTATATACTTTCATCTGGCTATTCATGGCCTATGGGTACACTGAATGATTCAATCTACCTCTTTGTATTTATTTATTCACATCTTGCGATATATCACATCTACTCTAAGTGGTCATTGATATCTGTATCATCTACACACATTCTATTTACTGCTTGACTGAATCTTGTTCTATGTGACTGAATTATCAGCCAATCAAAAAATGTGACTGAATTATCAGCCAATCAACAAACTTAAAACAAAATTGGTTTGTTTAGATAGCAGGGTTCTAAACAGCCTTGTTATATTGTGCTTATTCAAGCAAGACCTATATGGGCAGCTGGGTAAACCAAGTATGTCTGCGAGAATAAAATATGTATACTCTATATTTAACTCAGATACTCTTGAGTGGATCACCTATTGATCTCAAACAAGCAAGTCAATGCATCTGAAAGGAACTTTACTGACATTTGTGTCTGTTTTGTTTGGGAACCAAATAAATGACAGTAATGCTATTCCAATTGACTACACTGAGGATCAACTGCCCATGTGTGATGTTGCATCTGAAGTGAGACAATTACACTGATTATGGAGCTGTCTGTGTTTATATTTGTATTTTATGTATTATTTTGGAAGCAGGTTGTCAAGCAAGGTGGCAAGGTGATTATTACTATGTGGATAAAAATGAGTTTGCTAATTTATTTTCACAGAGTACTAAGTAAGACTCAGGGAAGGAAAACTGACTTGAAAGTGGAGGGAGAAAACGTTAGCTGCCATTAAGCCCATAGTAACTATTTCTCCATAAAAGCATAAGACAGGCCCTGTTGCAGCAAAAAGTACCAAATATGACAAAAGAGATGAAATTTTCAACCACATAAGGATGAGCCATGGCTTTAATTCAGTGAGTCTGAAGAAAAGATATGTTTGCAGATATTTCAAACAATATCTCAAACTGGTGCAAGTTGTCAAATTTCAACTAGTATATTTGTTAATCGAACTGATAAATTTTGGCCAGAAACAATCAAGTCACATGACAGTTCTGGACCTTACAAGGCCAGTACATCAATGGAACTGATACATTCTGGCCAGAATCAATCAAGTCTCATTAAAGTTCTGGACCTCACAAAGCCTGTACAGCAATGGAACTGAAAAATTCTGGCCAGAACCAATCATGTCTCATGACAGATCTGGATCTCACAAGGCCTGTACAGCAATGGAACTGATAAATTCTGGCCAGAATCAATCATGTCTCATGACAGATCTGGATCTCACAAGGCCTGTACAGCAATGGAACTGATAAATTCTGGCCAGAACCAATCATGTCTCATGACAGATCTAGATCTCACAAGGGCTGTACAGCAATGGAACTGAAAAATTCTGGCCAGAACCAATCATGTCTCATGACAGATCTGGATCTCACAAGGCCTGTACAGCATAGGATATATGCAATATACACACCAGCATTGTCAGAAAGTCCATTAAGTTAGAGTTTCTGACAGTCCAGTTGGGAAGGCGATTTTAAAACTAGTGAAAATGAAAAAGCAAAATGAACAAATCAACATGTTTTTAACAAAATTAAGACCTTTGAAGTAATAAGTCAAATGCAATTTCGTTTTGTTTATTCTATGGATTAAAATGCATACATCTTATCAAATCTATGCACAGGAGATTGATTTGGGACAAGTGGAAAGGTATGGAGGACAATTGAAATTTCTTAAACTATTTGTCCTGGACAAGTGGATAACAAATTCATGCACTGTATTAATACTGTATCTGGCCTAAACCTGGCCCTCATCAATCACCTGATTACACAGATTCTGCTGTTTCAGTACTGTATCAGGACCAAATTTGACTTGATTAACACAGATTACATTGTATTAACTCTGAATCTAGACAAAATTTGTGTCTGTTTCATAGCCTGATTACAGATTCCACCATATTAATGCTCTACATGGCCTATATATTTATCCCCTTAATGCCCATGTTACTAACTTCACTGTATTAATTCTGTATCTGACCTAAATATTTTGTCTCCTATGGACCTAATTCCAAAGATTGCACCGTATTAACATTGCATCTGGTCTAAATTTGGGTACCTTAATGGACTTGTGTGTGTCATTTGGATTTTTAATGTAGCTTTAACAATTTTTCAGTCATATTGCTACGATGTCTGCAGTGTGGCAGTTTATAGTAATGTCTAGCACTGGGGCATCATGCCGCAGACATGTAGCATGATGTCCCACCCAGTCACATTATCCTGACACCAGGCCAACCAGTCCTAACACCTTTATGGACCTGATTCCAAAGATTGCACTATATTAACACTGTATCTGGCCTAAATCTGGGTACCTTTATGGACCTGATTCCAAAGACTGCATTGTATTAATACTGTATATGGCCTAAATCTGGGTACCTTTATGAACCTGATTCCAAAGATTGCATTGCATTAACACTGTATATGGCCTAAATCTGGGTACCTTTATGGACCTGATTCCAAAGACTGCATTGTATTAACACTGTATATGGCCTAAATCTGGGTACCTTTAAGGACCTGATTCCAAAGATTGCATTGTATTAACACTGTATCTGGCCTAAATTTGGGTACCTTTAAGGACCTGATTCCAAAGATTGCATTGTATTAATACTGTATATGGTCTAAATCTGGGTACCTTTAAGGACCTGATTCCAAAGATTGAACTGTATGAACACTGTATCTGGCCTAAATTTGGGAACTTTCAAGGACCCGATTCCAAAGATTGCAATGTATTAACACTGTATCTGGCCTAAATTTGGGAACTTTCAAGGACATGATTCCAAAGATTGCATTGTATGAACACTGTATATGGCCTAAATTTGGGTACCTTTAAGGACCTGATTCCAAAGATTGCACAGTATGAATACTGTATCTGGCCTAAATTTGGGAACTTTCAAGGACATGATTCCAAAGATTGCATTGTATTAACACTGTATCTGGCCTAAATCTGGGTACCTTTAAGGACCTGATTCCAAAGATTGCATTGTATTAACACTGAATCTGGCCTAAATTTGGGAACTTTCAAGGACCGGATTCCAAAGCTTGCACTGTATTAACACTGTATCTGGTCTAAATCTGGGTACCTTTAAGGACCTGATTCCAAAGATTGCACTGTATTAACACTGCACCTGGCCTAAATTTGGGTACCTTTAAGGACCTGATTCCAAAGATTGCCCTATATGAACACTGTATATGGCCTAAATTTGGGAATTTTCAAGGACCTGATTCAAAGATTGCAATGTATTAACACTGTATCTGGCCTAAATTTGGAAACTTTCAAGGACCTGACTCCAAAGATTGCAATGTATTAACACTGTATCTGGCCTAAATTTGGGAACTTTCAAGGACCTGATTCTAAAGATTGCATTGTATTAACACTGTATATGGCCTAAATGTGGGAACTTTCAAGGACCTGATTCCAAAGATTGAACTGTATGAACACTGTATCTGGCCTAAATCTGGGTACCTTTATGGACCTGATTCCAAAGATTGCACAGTATAAACACTGTATCTGGCCTAAATTTGGAAACTTTCAAGGACCTGATTCCAACGATTGCACTATATGAACACTGTATATGGCCTAAATTTGGGTACCTTTAAGGACCTGATTCCAAAGATTGCACAGTATGAATACTGTATCTGGCCTAAATTTGGGAACTTTCAAGGACCTGATTCCAAAGATTGCAATGTATTAACACTGGATCTGGCCTAAATTTGGGTACCTTTAAGGACCAGATTCCAAAGATTGCACTGTATGAACACTGTATCTGGCCTAAATTTGGGAACTTTCAAGGACCTGATTCCAAAGATTGCACTGGATGAACACTGTATCTGGCCTAAATTTGGGAACTTTCAAGGACCTGATTCCAAAGATTGCATTGTATTAATACTGTATATGGCCTAAATCTGGGTACCTTTATGGACCTGATAACAAAGATTGCATTGTATTAACATTGTATATGGCCTAAATCTGGGTACCTTTAAGGACCCAATTCCAAAGACTGCACTGTATGAACACTGTATCTGGCCTATATTTGGGAACTTTCAAGGACCTGATTCCAAAGATTGCATTGTATTAATACTGTATATGGCCTAAATCTGGGTACCTTTATGGACCTGATAACAAAGATTGCACTGTATGAACACTGTATCTGGCCTAAATTTGGGAACTTTCAAGGACCCGATTCCAAAGATTGCACTTATTAACACTGTATCTGGCCTAAATTTGGGTACCTTTAAGGACCTGATTCCAAAGATTGCATTGTATTAACACTGCATCTGGCCTAAATTTGGGTACCTTTAAGGACCTGATTCCAAAGATTGCACTGTATGAACACTGTATATGGCCTAAATTTGGGAATGTTCAAGGACCCGATTCCAAAGATTGCAATGTATTAACACTGTATCTGGCCTAAATATGGAACTTTCAAGGACCTGAATCCAAAGATTGCACTGTATTAACACTGTATCTGGCCTAAATCTGGGTACCTTTAAGGACCTGATTCCAAAGATTGAACTGTATTAACACTGTATCTGGCCTAAATCTGGGTACCTTTATGTACCTGATTCCAAAGATTTCACTGTATGAACACTGTATCTGGCCTAAATTTGGGAACTTTCAAGGACTTGATTCCAAAGATTGCACTGTATGAACACTGCATCTGGCCTAAATTTGGGAACTTTCAAGGACCTGATTCCAAAGATTGCACTGTATTAACACTGTATCTGGCCTAAATCTGGGTACCTTTATGGACCTGATAACAAAGATTGCATTGTATTAACATTGTATATGGCCTAAATCTGGGTACCTTTAAGGACCCAATTCCAAAGACTGCACTGTATGAACACTGTATCTGGCCTATATTTGGGAACTTTCAAGGACCTGATTCCAAAGATTGCATTGTATTAATACTGTATATGGCCTAAATCTGGGTACCTTTAAGGACCTGATTCCAAAGATTGCACTGTATGAACACTGTATCTGGCCTAAATTTGGGAACTTTCAAGGACCCGATTCCAAAGATTGCACTTATTAACACTGTATCTGGCCTAAATTTGGGTACCTTTAAGGACCTGATTCCAAAGATTGCATTGTATTAACACTGCATCTGGCCTAAATTTGGGTACCTTTAAGGACCTGATTCCAAAGATTGCACTGTATGAACACTGTATATGGCCTAAATTTGGGAATGTTCAAGGACCCGATTCCAAAGATTGCAATGTATTAACACTGTATCTGGCCTAAATATGGAACTTTCAAGGACCTGAATCCAAAGATTGCACTGTATTAACACTGTATCTGGCCTAAATCTGGGTACCTTTAAGGACCTGATTCCAAAGATTGAACTGTATTAACACTGTATCTGGCCTAAATCTGGGTACCTTTATGTACCTGATTCCAAAGATTTCACTGTATGAACACTGTATCTGGCCTAAATTTGGGAACTTTCAAGGACTTGATTCCAAAGATTGCACTGTATGAACACTGTATCTGGCCTAAATTTGGGAACTTTCAAGGACCTGATTCCAAAGATTGCACTGTATTAACACTGTATCTGGCCTAAATTTGGGTACCTTTAAGGACCTGATTCCAAAGATTGCACTGTATTAACACTGTATCTGGCCTAAATTTGGGTACCTTTAAGGACCTGATTCCAAAGATTGCACTGTATGAACACTGTATCTGGCCTAAATGTGGGAACTTTCAAGGACCTGATTCCAAAGATTGCACAGTATGAACACTGTATCTGGCCTAAATTTGGGAACTTTCAAGGACCTGATTCCAAAGATTGCACTGAATGAACACTGTATCTGGCCTAAATTTGGGAACTTTCAAGGACCTGATTCCAAAGATTGCACTGTATGAACACTGTATCTGGCCTAAATTTGGGAACTTTCAAGGACCTGATTCCAAAGATTGCAATGTATTAACACTGTATATGGCCTAAATGTGGTTAACATGAAGGACCCAATTCCTAAGGTTTCACTGCATTATAGAGTAACATAACTACAGAATGTTACCCTGAAGTCTGTGATGAGACTTTTCTTCTTTACTTTAGCAGCCTTTTTATTCCTGATACAATAGTCCCAGCTGCAGAAGACTTTGTTACAATACATGGCCACTGATTTCTCCATGCCAAAGGTTCCTTTGATTGCTTTGGAGGAACTGAAAAAAAGGTATGGTAAGGTTAGTAGGTAAGATTAATAGAATCAGTCATGTGCACTGGTGTGGGATTAGAAAATCCCAGCCAAAGTCAATTTGTGGGCATTCTCATCCCAATGGTGGGATCTTCCTATCCCACACCAATGCATATAATGCATTATTTTTTCACATAATTAGAGAAAAGTAAATGATAAAAGAAGGCAGAATATTAATAAAGATGTAGCTACAGAGAGACCAAATATTTTATTAAAGATTTTACATCATTAGATAAAGCACACAATGTTTACTTTATATCATACATTTTGCTATAAACAAAGATAGTTTACAACAAATACTTGCTGTAAACAAGAACCTCTGCTCACAAACTGGAAAAATCTGCCTTTTCAATAAGAATAATAATTCTTTAATAAGTGTGGCTCAATTAGAATGAAAATTTATCTAGTCTTCCCAGAGGCCCTCAACAACTTTCTAACAATCTAATGCATTTATGAATATTAATGAAATGTGCAAAAAAGAAAAGTTGCAATGTTTAATAAAGTAACAATTATGTGCTATGTCTTTACATTATTCTGAACATATCAATCTATTAAAACAGAAATATAGATTAGCATGTACAAAAACAAAATAGTTGAAAAAGAAACAGGAATTTTAAAAAATACTATAATGACATTTAGAAATAAATTAAAATCAAGCTTTAAGTATTTTTGATATTTATCTTTAAAACTTTCAGCAGAAGTTGCTGATCAAACTGATGTGGGCACTGTAGTACATTATTTTAGCTTGTAAGAATAGTTATTTAAGAGTTTAATATTGTTTTTTTCTGAGTTTATCATTGTACAAACTGTCAGTTGCTGAATCACACAGCAAATAATGCCAAAGAATATTATGTAAGCTGTGTGAGTCAGCAAATGACAGTTTATACCATGACAAACTTAGAAATAACATTAAGCTCTTGTAATTGCAATTCTTTATACTGTTATTAATTCTTTTATTTTGAGTTTGCTTTTTTAAAGATATTTCGTATCAGTTGTAAAGCCTTTTTAAAGCCTTATTTAAGCGTATGAATTCTTGTTGAGGGGCTATTTTTAGAAAAGGGGATTATGTATCATTAATATAACAGCTATGTCAAAATCAAACAAGCGATTTCACCAATGGTAAATGATACCAGGTTTTGAACATTTGACACGATGGTCTTATTATTTTATCTAACTTGGCATGAACTTAATATTTTATCTAAATTGGCACATGTTATGAGTAGAAGCTCAATATTCAAAGCAAAGGATGCTTTGTTTTGTTGGACATACAAATAACTCTTGGATTTCATGCTTTCATAGATGAGTTCAATGTGACTTTGCCAATTCATTATTCTAGACTCATGAGTCACCAATGTTCATTTCTTTAAATTGATTTTTGACTTCATTAACAAGCTATGCTACCTACAGGGGTTACTTACAAATGAGATTAAGACTATTGCTAGATGGTTATAGTAATGGGGGTTGAAGAGTCGAACAGTGTAAGACATCAACATTGACAATTACGATAGGGGTAGATAGGATCTATCTCCAACACCCCCTCCCCCACATCATAACTATCAGGGTTCCTGTCTTACACTGCAGTACTATGGGTCCAATTGTTCTAATTTTCAGTCTTTGAACCCTCCTCCTCTTTACAAAAAAGTGATGTTCATTCTTATTCATTGTAAACTTTAAAAAATTTTGACATTTTAGAGGAAACTGTGCTGTAAGATATTTGCATCCTTACAGGCTACAGCTTTACATCTGTAAACAACTGCTAGATGGCGCATGTCCAAAATTAATCGGAAAATCCCAGTTGCCGCAATAATATAGAGCCCACAATAATACAGCATTGGAGTATATATTTTTGGTATAGGAAGAACCCAGGAAGACCTTGGGAAAATATGCTGACCCACAAGAACCTTCTGGCAAGCTTTCTCGCATATCCATGTCAGCCAGAGCCGAGACTCGAACCCATGAAGACAAATGTGAAATGTGTGAATGATCTGTACAAGCGAGCACCTTAGACCACTCTGCCACCTGTGGCCCCCAGACAGATCAATGAATAGTTGGATCAGACAAAAAGCAGGCCTATCTGCAATTTTGTGTGTGTGTGTGTGTGTGTGTGTGTGTAACACAAAATGGTTCTAGCACAGTCTTCACCACAATAATCTTACTTTTTGACAATTAGTATGAAACTAATGACAAAGCTGACTCCAGCAGACAGGAGATAAGCCAGACCCATGTCATAAGTCTTCATCCCATCTGGCATGTAGTATGTCTTGTTAAAATACTCTCCATAGAACAGGACTGTTCTCTCCATCCAACCCTAGCAATTAATGAAGAAAACATCTCCTTACTTTTAATTTACCAAAAACGTTTTATCAATTTCATGAGTAATAGTAACAGATTAAAGTTATCACTGTAACAAAGACTCCTAGTGATGCCTATGTCTTGCCTATGAATCAAGCTTTAGCCATATGTAATTAAAACACAATATCTGAATGGTTATAACACCGTTAATGCCAGCCTTATTGTAGGAAAGATGCTTACTTTGCCCTGCTGTATGTCTATTCAGGTGAAATGAAAAATAATGAATAATTTAGTCAAGCTATTTAAAGGTTATTGGTTCCATATAAGTCCAGCCAATTATCAATACCAGTATATTAATGTATTACTGCCTGTTGCATAATACAAAGTTACAATATTTTAGCATCATAAACAATCAGAAAATCTTTTATGTTAGCCTGTCAGAGACACAACATTTTAGCAAATTACAGACAGACAAGAATACATAAATTTTGGTGGCAGTTTTATCCAACCTAGTGAAGATCAATATATGCTACACATGATACAATTTTCAACACAGAATAAGTGCAGTGTTGCTTTCTGTTCCAACATATCTTATCATATCCCACACTAATTAAACTGCTTGTATCAATGAGGACTGTTTGGGGTTGAAAAATCTCTGCAAATCCACTTAACAGAACATCCTTTTAATTACAGAAAAACACTCATTAGATCTGAATCAGCACTCATCCAATCAGGCAACT
The DNA here is from genome assembly GCA_016617855.1 of Megalonaias nervosa. Lineage (NCBI taxonomy): Eukaryota > Metazoa > Mollusca > Bivalvia > Unionida > Unionidae > Megalonaias > Megalonaias nervosa. The sequence goes on along the minus strand of JAECUM010092856.1, from coordinate 38,473 downwards.
GATTGCAAAATTAAGATGACTGCAATAAATTTTCACTTGCCCTTTATAGTTGTGCAAATGAATTTTCAATCTCTGGATATTAAAAAATAAAACTGCATACAAAACATCAATCATGGCATTCTTTAAAATAATATCCTAAAATCCATTAACATTCATTGGTTTTACCATATATATTTTTTAATATGTCAGATCCAACTGCAAACTACATAGACCCTCGTCTGCTGCTGCATAATGAGCTGGCAGATCAGGGTCTATGTTTTTAGTTCTACTGATTACTCAAAAGAACCCACATAGACCAAGAACTGCCATCACATTATGTCATAGTATATCTAGTCTATGCAGTCTGTAGTTGGACTCATCATGTAAGTGAAAATATACAATATATCATAGCCAATAAAGTGCTTTCTCACTAAATCTGTTAGTTTTACACTGAGTGATTTGTAGTAAATGATTTCTCAATTACAGGATGTTGATACTGCAAAAAGCAAAATCTTTATCACATTTTCTGCATATATAATGAACTTAAAAAGTCAAAATTAAAGCAGCTTTTTTTACCGTTCCAAGAAGGAAGTCTAAAAACTTCTGAAAGTCAGTCTCATTTCTCAAGATGTCTTCATGGTAGTTTGTATAATTCTCTGTGCACTGTTGGGCTTCCTGTATAAAATTTGAGGCATTTGGTGGGACAGTTTCAGAAAATGTTCTTGGCCTGAGAGCCAAATATGGCACAGTTATGCTGAAAAACTGGATAATCATGATGTATGCATTCAAAAACATCAACCAGCGAAGAAATCGGAAGTAACTCATGATAGCAGTTCCAAATCTCCCTGAAATAAACAATTGGTAATATTGCCAGGTAAAATGTATAATTTTGTTTAAAATTGAGACAAGCATAGATGGCTGTAGAGTTAATGGGTACATTTTTTTAAAAATAGAATTAAAAAAAATATGTTATAATTATCTGCACACAATAATTTGTAAAAATCTTGGTACTGACATATACCACATACAACTGCACAGACCCAGATCAGCCATCACATAATGCACTAGAAGATCTGGGTCTGTGCAGTTTGTTAGCAGTAATCAGTAGAAGAAACAACACAAACTTTGATCTGCTGGTACACTATGTAGCAGCAGATTTGGGTCTATGTTCTTTCCAGTTGGACATGAATTATAAGCAAGTATATACAGCAGTTAAAATTTATAAAGTCTACATTGCTGATCTATAGCAATTCTAATAGCTTTCCAATGCAAATCCCCATGCTTTGTTACTACAAATTACATTCCACCCTATCTCTGACAATGATCCAGATTCAAAACCAAAAATCCATTGTATATGCACAACATATCCTGATTTGATTTCATGCAGTTTGCTCAACATTTCATAAATATGTCTCTGTAACTCGTCTATGCAAGCAGAGGCCCTTCATGAAAAAATTCTTAGTAAATAACAATACATACAAAATAGTGCAATCAACTTGAACAGTAATGTCAAAAACAAGCAAGGTAAGGTATGTATAAAACAAAAACAGTTCTGATTTTTAAAATATTTTCAAGAATTCAACAGGTTATTTGAAAAAAGGTCATGTGAATGAATTGAATAAAAAAAATAAATCTGGCATGTATGCAAATAGGTCATGTATGCAAATTTGGCATGTGTGCAAACAGTGCACTTGCACAAGGAGCCATTTTTAGATGGGTACCAAATCGGAGAAGAAAAGGTGCGCAAAAGCCAGACAAGGGAGTTACAATGATACAAAACCCTTGGTTTTTTCACATGAAAATCCTTTTATTTGGCCAAATTTACTGTTCTTTACACATTTCCAAATCTTGAATACAAATTGGGGGATGGAGCAAAGAGCACTGAATTGCCTCGTGCCAGCCCTGTACGCAAGAAACATTTTACTGGAGTACTGACATTGGTACTATTTCCAGAAATATAATTTCTCTTCATCTGACTACCATATCAAACAATACCATTATGGGAATGAGCGACTGCAGATAAATTATAATATCATGTATCTGAAAAGTGGATTACTCTCACAATTTAAGATTAAATGCATTAAATATTGTCTGTAGATTTTCCTACACCCTAATTTTTGCAAACCATGAAATAATAACATGAAAACTGTGGTCCTTTAAGTTTTCATAAATAGAACTTTGTATTCTTATTTACATTTTGCAGATATCTGTATAAAAAAAAATCAGATGAAAATTATGATTAATATTTTACTTGTAATTATTTGAAAACCCAAAATTAATAAATAAAAAGTGTACAAAATATTAAGAATGAAATAACTGTAGAGTATTCCACAAGATATAAAAACACTTACTCAAATTAGAGAATCTCAGTCATGTCAGTTACGAGAGTTTGAAATTTGTGTCATTTTCTTTTGTCTTAAATCTTAGCTTAAATCCTTGATAGTATTTACATAAAAAGAACATGTATCAATGTGCTTCCCTGTTCTGACTTTCACCATGAAGTTTGATTCTCTTGGGTAACTCACTGCGGACAAAAACTGAACCAGGGGTAAGGCTGCAGTATTAACATGTGTAAATGGCTTAGTTTTGTTTAATGCAGTGTAAATGAAATGCATGTGGCTGTCAGTGATACTTCAACTACCTGCATATCATGCAATATGAAATGATGCACTTCATGTCTGACAGCCATGATTAATATTTCAAGACATTCTAAAGTGTGGAAATACTTTTCTGTAATCAAGTCAGGTGATGGGAAGAAGAAAAAGGTTAAACGTAACATGTGCCATCTTCAGCTCTCATACAGTGGGTGAAGTACAGGCAGTAGGGCAAATCATGTTAATATTAAACATGTGTCATATGCGAAAATGTCTCAATTGATATCGTGTGCATAAAAGACACCAACATCAAAACCAACACCCATAGCTGCATACAAATTCCTGCCATGTATCATGATAAATGTATCCAATACTTCAATCTCTAGTGCCCTGGATTTAAGACCATTGGGCAAAGGCTTCTGCCATAAATTAAATCTGGTTTATGAAGTACTAAGTTGCCTTACTGTTCTGAAATATCTTTCTTCTCTCTATGAACAAGAGAAAGGGAGTCAAAACATTCAAAGTCAATGTGGCAGAGCATTTACAACTGATATGTGGACAAGTAATGCCAATGATGGTATCCTAACTCGGACAGTAGACAATTCTGAAATTTACAGAATATTACGGTTGCAATGCAAGATCTGGGCAATAGACACACTGGTATTAATACTGTAACTGATATTACGAAGCTTTGTGTAAAATTTGAAATAAAGCATAATAAAGTCAGTGCACTAATAAGTGACAACATCTCAAACATGATAGTCTATGCTGAGACTCTGACAAACCTCTATGTTAGATGTTTTGGTTCCATGCTTCAGATATCCATCCACAGTGCATTTAATGCTGTTCCTGCTTTATGTCATATCACTGCAGCAGTTAAATGTCTCATTCCACATTTATGATCACTCTTGACCTCTAATGAGCATAGTGCCACATACCAACTTATAATTGATTGTTCGATGTTGAATGTCTGCTCCAACAACACTTAGTCGTTTATGCCATTCTACATGACACAAAGGTTACCAAAATTGCAGCATCTAGTATCCAATATGTATCCCAAAATTACAGCTGCTAGAATCCAATATGTATCAGATGAACAGTGGAGAATAATATGATCTACAGTTTCAGTGCTAAAATTCCTCTTTATGGCCACAAAGGTCACATGTTCTGAGGAGTATCCCATGTTAAGTGGGTTATACCTAGTATTTTTTAGTCTGTGTTCTCTGTTCTTGACATTTTAATAAATCAGACAGATATCCCAGTTGTTGCTGCATTCACACGGCATATGCTTCAAGATATCCAGTCCAGACACAAGCATGAACGTGATGACATATGTATGTCAAAACACTGCACAGATGTGCATCTTTCTTGATGCTACGTATAAATAATTTTAATGGAAAAGAAAAAACAAATTGTCCAAAAGATGATTCTGTCTGCTTTTAAACAACTGGTTATCCATTTAGCAACAATTACTCTCCTGGACAGTGACACATACACCATACCCACCACTGAAAGTAAAACGACCAAACATACAGGGTATACATTTCACTGGCGCAGAGGAAAACTAACTCAGGATGATATGGCTTTGTTGTCAGGGACTATTTTGAGGGAGATGACTGTTTCATTGAAGTTCCAGATTTGGTTGAAGCTAAAGTACAGTGATATTCCCGTAAGAAGCCAATTTCAACAACAAGTAACCCCTTTGCTTACTGATAGATTAACTCCAAAATTTTCCCCACATCGCAAGGAGGTTCCTTTGCATTCCTAGCTCTTCAGTCCCATCAGAGCAACTTTTCTCTGCTGCTGTAACAAAACTACGATTGTCTCTTGACTCTGATAGTACAGATAAGCTTCTTTTTGTGAATAGGAAGCTAAAATCTAATAAAACGGTTAGGGTCATGAACAAAACTCTTCATGGAACCAGTTCCCCTACTATGCCCTGTATTAAACAAGAACCAGTGGAGACAACAATTTGTACTAGTAAGCAGGCATAAACAGACTTGCCTCCACTTCCTAATCCACCAAAAGTGTAAAATTTTAACTGAAAATCCACAAATTGTCCATTCATTTGGAATTCTTTTATATTTATTTCACTGTAAAAGTTAGCACAAGATTTTAGTTATCTCTTAGACTTTACTGAATAAACCAGTATAAATCACTTTTTATTAATTTTGTGAGTATTGTAACCTTCAATGGAACTGACTTATAGCAAACATTTGTAACAACTCTAATTTTATTTTATCCATTTTATACATCATATGAAATTCCCCCAAACCATGTCCTGAAGTAAAAGTTGTCATTAGATTCAATATTTTTCATTTAATTTTTCCTGTTTCCACGCAAATATCCATTTACATAATCAAGGAAAAATTTCCAGAATGTTAATGTTGTGCTTCACCATAGTAAAATTTTCAAATTCATGTTAAATGGGAATTAATTTTAAAATGTGGACAAACCATGCTGAGAACTCTTCTATTTGTTACAGTTATGGGCAACAAATTAAATTTGTTTTCTGAGATGTCTGATGTAATACATCAAGTGTAAGTTAATGCACATGTCCAAGCAGTTGTTGTTGTTGTTGTAGGGTTTCACGCCATTTTTCAGCACATTAGATAGGCTATAAATGGTGGCCAGTATAACTGGCGGAAGAAGAACCTTGGAAAACCCTGGGAAGAACCACACCACCAACCCATGAGAAGCTACAGGCAAGCTTTCTCATGTACCCACATTAGCCGAGGTGAGACTCGAACCCACGCAGACAGGGGTGAGATGGCAGTGATCCGGAACAGTGAGTGCTTTAGACTACTTGGCCACTTGTTACAATATATAACAAAATCTTGACATTTCTATTGATGTTTTATCTAAATTGTCACACAAACCTTTCAAACACCGGCCAACCCGTGGGAAAATGCAAATCTGGCAATTGTACACAGGTGATTTGCGTAAACAGGTTCACCTTTAAAATGGGTTTTTAAACAAATGCCATGCACCTAATAATAATAATAATAATAATAATAATAATAATAATAATATTATTATTATTATTATTATTATTATTATTATTATTATTATTATTATTATTGTTATTTTATCAAGAATGTTTATGTGCACTGTATCCTGCTCACTTTAAACCACCCTATAAATTAAATTGTCATTGACTTAAAATAATCATCCATCTTTGTTTTGTGCACCATGACAGAACAATAAAGTCGACAGTGATTGACAGTTTACATATGATTGTAAAACAGAGGACTTACTCTTTGGTTGGCCAGCTTGTACAAGTTATGCTTCGATACAACTGTTCATTCTTTAAAAATAATATCAAAAGAAGCCATATATGGCAATTTTTTGTGACCCATGAACCAAAGCTTTGGTTGCCTTTGCAAATAAGTTTGAAATATTGAATAACCACTGACCCATATGAAACGGGAAGTAACTAATATTACTTCTCCAAGACAAACTTTTTTCCTCAGAGATAGATTTAATTTACAGATAAATGGATGAAGATATCAAACTCTACTTGTCACACTGGCACAAATGATGACTTCCATTTCTGCTGTGATAACACAACTAATTTTCCCACCATCAAGCCAATGATTTGCTTCAGTCTTCTAGCCTAATGATAAAATATGACATGCTGTTGAATTTTACATATCAACACCTTTCAGTTACAATGTCAATGGGACTGAGTACAGAGTACAAGCAATATAAGAAATGTCTGCACATCAATTCACATGACAGTACTTTTATTTAAACAATGCCTTCCAAAAGAAGCAACTATTTGATCAAGAAAGACTTAACAATCACTGTAGATATATACCGGTGACTACTTAAGGCAGAGAGAAAACACTGTTTGGTTAAGAAACACCTGGCTACTGACCACAAAAGGCAGGTGACTGTTAAATACAAGACATTTATATAGGAAATTTGCTGAGGGGAAATTAGAATGGCTGTCGTAAACAGGTAACAACTGAGTAACGGTGACCATTAGGACAGGTCTGAGTATATATTCAACAAATACATGTCTCACAAACTGAATCCATTGTAATAAAAGGTAAAGATACACAGTAAATTAAATAATTCCAAGTTAAATGAGGTATGATATTCCACCTAGCTTACATATAAATAACTGTTTTTAGCCTAAGATGCAGATTTGGGTAAGGGGTTTGAGTTTTGGAATGGTATGATTAAACAGCATCATTTTCGTAACTGTATTCCATGTACATGTTTACAAAGTTTGGTATAGTAAAAGTCACATGGGTCACATGTATGTGCATTTACTCATTTTAAATTAAATAAAAATTGTTCTTTTAAAATTTAACACTAATTTTTGTTAACCAAACTCTATTAAGTCCTGATTATTGAATGCTCTCTACCTTAACTGTCATCAAGAAACTTCCAGACAAGAATTATCAACTGCTATGGTCTTTTACAATGGTGGCATTGTACTAAATTTGGGTCAAGAAAGAGAACATCAAGTGGAATTGTCACAATATAGGGTAGTACAAATTTAACAATGTGCCTAGCTTTCTGTGTGACATCACAGTGCATGACATTCAATCTGGTTTGTACTGTATCAGACCTTTAGGTTCATTTTGTCCCAAAATTTCTACATGCTGTTCATTTTGCCACATGCACTTCTCGGGGCATCAAAATAATGACCTTCACAAGGAATATGGATGTATAAGAATCCAAACGAAGTGAATACTTGCCACCTAAAGGTATGTAGAATCAAATTCTAAACAATAACACCCACTACTGAAATAGTTGGTATTGAATGCTTACATGACCTGTGTGACTTGTAAATGTTCTAGCCTAATCCAAGGTCAAATGTTAATTGGGTATATTCATTTGTCTTCTCATGTTCAGTAAGTATATATATATATATATATATATATATATATATATATATATATAGTTAAAGGGTGTGGATCTTGATATTTTTAACTTATAACCCAGAAGTTAACTTGATCTCAGTTGCACACATAAATGTGTCTTTTTAAGCCCATAAATGTATATATGGTAAAAGGTTTGGGAGAGTTTCTATGTATAACACATGGGACAAGTTCCAGGGGTTGGGAAAGATTTGAAGGAATGACTCAGCGGTCTAAGTCTGATATGATCTGATGTGTATTGATGCTCAGGTCATTGATCAAATTAACCAATGCTGTCATACAAGACAAACAAATTAGGAGTTATTTAAAACTTTATGCAAAATCCAACCTCCATGAAATAAAAATTCCAAGTATTGGCAATATCTATATGTACACCCACTGGAAGATAAATGATCTGAGTTTCTTGTGTTTAGCTTTACTAGCCTTAACAGTGAAATACTAGTTAAGGAAATTTCACAGGAAAGCATGACCATACTCAGACATGCAAACTTTGGGATAGACAGACTGTCCCAATATCCATCTGCTTCTTTCAAAGTGCAAGAAGGATAAATATCACTAAAATGAATGCCACAAGCTGATATCTTACCCTCAATAACTCTCATATGTGAACTCCATATTGAAAAATGCTGGAAAAATTCTCTGATCCGTTTTGTCAATTTTTCCCATTTCTGGAAAACAAGCAACAGTTGTAATTAATAGTATATACAAATCAAGAGGATCTTTCAATGTAACTGAATAAAGAACTTTGAATAAATTCTGTAACATATACTGTAAAGACTTTATGGTCTTAAACTTAGTAACAGAAATGAGCAAAAACCTGCAAGCTTAGTAGACAATTTATTTCCCTAGAATACAAAGCGAAAATTTAAAAAGAACTTACAGTATTGTGATTTAAATCCCAAATAGTCCTAAAAGTTCTATCAAAGTCCAAAAGTATAGAGTATTCTGAATTAATTCCAGTGGTGCTCCGATTGAATTCTAATCTTGAATGTACTGATGTACCAATAGCCTGGAATAGTGTTGATGTACTAACAGTCCTGATGTATCACAATGATATAATCCAAAATGTCCTTAAATGAATTCACAATAATTCCAAACAGTGATTCAGTCTGACAGTATTAATGAGCACATGAATAATTTAAATACAAAATTCCTCTCAAATTTAAACTAAACACAACTAAAAACTGATTCCACTGGTCAGATGATAAAGTAGGAATAAGTAATTCTAATATAAACCACTTTAATATAAAAACCTAAGACACAATAAGAGGACTGTATGAGGATCAAAAGTTCATTTCAAGAACTTTCTAAGTTATCAATGAGATCAGGTTGTTTACTTAACATTTAATTTAAAAAAACGTGGCAAACATCAGGTACACCAGGAATTCCCGAGGGAAAAACCGATGTCCTGAACTCAAATCCAAGTAAACATGTCTCCCTACAAATAAAAAAAATCTTAAAATATAACCTATAATCACAGACAATAATTAGTTATGTAATAGGTTGTTTACCAAAAAAAAGGACATTAGCCAGGTAGGTCAAAGCTCCTACCCTCAGTTATGGATAAAGGTCAATCACACAATACAAATTAAATATACAGAACCATACTATTTCATTTTGATTTGTTGGTCACCAATTTTTGTGGATTCTGTGATTACTAACAAGCAGGAATTTAAAGACATAACAAAATGCAGAAACTTTACAAAATTTATTGTTTTTTACTACTTTGTGAAAAGTAGACAAATTGGAACAACTTTTACTACAAGGTCAGCACCAACTGCCAATGTATATTTATTTTTGACTCTGTACAGCATTTTGTTTATAGTTGCAGTGGAAAATAAATACTAAAATGCAAGGAATTATCTACTCTGCTAACAATAAAAATACTGCACAGAATCAACAACAAATGTACCATGTGCAGCAAATGGTTCCATGCTGCTACTGCAGGCATGTTCAACCTTCAGCCTGCATGCAGCCCAGCCCTTCACATTGTACAGCCTGCAGCCATGTAGGTACTTCTTTTGAAAATATGCATTTTAATTAATATGCATAATTAGTGATAAGGAAACATTTGATCTGTTTTGGTCCTTGGCCAAAAAAGGTTAGATGCTGCTGCTCAAGTGGTTCTTTGTACTTCTTTGCAGGAGTGTTGTACTACTTGAGATGAATCAGCCCTCTTCAAATCAATAAATCTATGCCTACTAGTGGTTCATTGTAGACTCGGATCAGAACATTGATTATAGATCTAAACCAATCTGATAAACAACTATTTTGACAATAGCAAGCATAATTCTTATTGAAGATAGGGGATTTGAGCTCAAAAGTATGTAAAAGAATTTGCTCTTATTAAATTACAATTTGATTTTCACAGATGATAAGCACTATAAAACTTTCATGGATCGAGAAATTTGGGTCTAGTTCATCTGGGACTCGTATCAATATTTCGATTAAAGGTCTAAGCAGAACTGATTATATAAATATTTTTAAACACAGGAAGTCTAATATTTCTTTTTGTAAACTGGGGATTCAGGCTGAAAAGAATATGTAAGAAAAAGAATTCACACATGTTAATTACAAATTGATTTAATTAAATTACATTCTAAAAATGAATAATATACTTATGGAAATAGTACCATTCTAGGTTCTAAAAGAAAAAAACCATTCACATAGGAATAATAATGATGTAAATGAGTATCTGATTATGTACAGATAGTATATACATAGAAGGGATCTTGATGGTTTCCAAGTTATGAGCCAAGGGCAGATTCCCAACCCAGATGGCATGACCCAGGGTCTGTAGATATATGTCTGATTTTGTCCCCTCATTTCCTTCAAGCCTATATATGGTTATAAGGTGGGGATCTCTTAACATCAGATCTGTGCTGACCTGAGTGCAAATGATGTTCATAATCCCAGTGTCTAGGTACTGAACAAGAAAAGATGAATGATACAAGAGACAATTTTCTTTCACAGTTTCATTTTAAACCCGTCACTCTGGACAGGTTTGAACTTGAGTGGGAGTACGAGGTTATAATGACAGGTGTTATTACACAAGTGGCAACTCAACACTAAACAGGATGCTAGATATTTACAGGGTCAAAATATCCAACTGTCACTTACCTTTGGTCTAGTCCAATCTGTTAATTTAGCTGAAGCTGTTTCCCTAAAATAAGATACGATAAAATTAAATCAAGAGTCATAACACTTTATCAGCTGAAAGGAATTTACAGGAATTATGCATTAAAAAGAATTGCAAGATGACCAACTTTGTGGCCATATTGGATACAAGATCAGTGCCATTTTCATTTAAGACCAAATAGGCACCATAAAAAGTCTTTTTTGGTTAAAATCTGATGTCAATATGCCCACTGATTTAGGAGGAGGAGGAGGAGGAGTGATAACAAGATTTTCAATATGGACATTGTTGTGGCTACAAGCTGCAATTTTAGCACCATCTTGATTTAAGACCAACTAGATATCATAACAAGACTTTTGGAGAAAACCCCATTTTAGTATGATTTTCATTTTAGGAGTAGGAGTAACCAGATTTTTAAGATGGCTACCAGTGCAGCTGTACTGCATGTCAGACCAGCAATGTTTTCATTTCCATCCAGGAGGACTAGCAATAACAAGGTTTACAATCTGTTGTCAGATCAGCACCAATTTCATTTAGATTTGTTTTTGGTTTTGCAGGGTTTAATGCCATTTTTCAGCACATGAGAGACTATACATTTCCAATATATTTGGTGGAGGAAGAACCTAGGAAGATCCCAGAAAGAACCACCAACCCATGCGAAGCTACTTCAAGCCTCCTCACATATCCATGTTGGTCTAACCAAGAATCAAACACACACAGACAGAAGTGAGATGTATGATAGATCTGTAAAGGCCTTAGACCACTTGGCCACCCAGGATCTCTTTCAATTAGAACCAACCAAACATCAAAAGAAGCCTAAATGAAAACCGGATTCTTGTATGACCATCTGTTCAGGAGTAAATAAAGATAACAAGAATCTGAAGATGGCTGCTGTGAGAGTCAAATCGGATGTCAGATTGGCATCATGTTTATTCAGGACTAACTAAACATGACAAGATGCCATCTGGTGAAAGCCCATGTCAATATGAGTTTCCATTAAGAAAGAGGAGAAATAACAAGACTTTCAAGTTGGTTGCTGAGGTGGCCATATTGGATGTCAGATCATCCCAATCTTCATTTAGGACCAACTAAACTTCACAAGTAAGCTTGCAGTGAAAACTCCATACTGATACGAGCACCTGTTCAGCAGGAGTAGCAATAATAAGCTTTTTGAGATGGTAACTGTGACATTCACACTGGATATCAGATTGACATCATGTTCATTTACGACCAGCTAAACATCATTAGAAGTCTTCTGGTGAAAAACCCTTGTCAATATGACATTCTCTTCGGAGGAATAGAGAACAAAAGATTTTAAAGATTACTGCAGTGGTGGCCACATATTGGATGTCAGATTAGCATCAACAGTATACAGGTTCAACTAGTCATTAAAGAAAACATTTAGCGAAAACCCCATGTTGAATTAACCGTCCATTCTGGAGGTGTGTCAAAAGCATGATTTTTAAGATGGCTGACATGTTGGCTGAATGACAGATTAGCACCACTGTTATTCTGGGCCAACCAGACATCACAAAACGTTTTCAGGTGAAAACTCAATGTGTTCATATGTCTTTCTGTTCAGGATTAGTTGCAAAAATTAGATTTTAAAAATGGCTGCCATAGTGGCTAATCAGATTGGCACCATGTTCATTTAGGACCATTTCATTTAGGGCCAACTGGACATCATAAGAAGTCTTTTAGTGAATACCCAATGTTGATATGATCATCCATTCTGGAGATGTAATGATAACATAATTTTCAATTTCACTGCTATGGCTGGCATACTGGATTTCCAAGCTTCATCGTTATTATATATGACCTACTTGACATTGGGATGAATGTGTATTTAAAGTTTCACAGGAATCTTTCAAGCAGTTTAGGAGAAGTGATAACAAACTTACAATAATAGATGGACATGTCAGACAACAACAACAAAAGGCTGTTCTAAGCTGTTCTGGACTATATGCAGAAGAGCTAACTAGAATTAGGTCAAAGGCATACCACCATATATCCCTATGTTTCTAAGCTATGCTAACAGGGGCATAACCTGACCAGGCGCCAGTGCTGCAACACCACAAATATATACATGACTCTTCATGTTCTGCTAGTGTACATATGGTTATAAGGAGGGAATCTTACTAATTTTCTATGCTATGACACAAGGGCAAGTCCCCTACCCCTATCAGCATAACCCTGGCTTTATACTGCATTTATATCTGATTTTGTCTCCTCTTTTCCTTCAGAACTGTAAATGGTTATAAGATGGGAATCTCAGTTTCCATGTTATGGCCCAAGTGGAACATTTCCCAATGTTTGGGGCAAGACATGAAGGTGTAATTAATTCAAAAACCCATTTAATGTCATAACTTTGGCCTCAATACATGCCAACTTTCAGATCTACATCTACAATGTTTAAAAAGTTGCATTAGATTCCCCAAAACTCTCCTATCCGCACTCAAGGGGTTATATCAAAGTTTTAAAACCAATGTTGTGGTGCACATTTCTCTTCCATACCTAGTCATACTCCAATGATCAAGTCAGTATTTCAACAGTGTAAAAGATATACTACATTAATAATGAGATACATTAATAAAGATACACTAGGTTAATAATGAGATCACTGGGTTAATAATGAGATACACTACAAAATAATAATAATGGATGATTAGTGAACTAGCAGAAGTACAGACAAGCCAGTTGATATTACCCATGTCTTTTTAACAACAAAATGATACGGATTTTGTAACTGACATTTTGCCTACTTTTTCAGCTCTTTTAACTTTATATATATATATATATATATATATATATATATATATATATATATATATATATATGACTTAAAGAGCTTAAAATATATAGTGATAACAACAGCATGAACTGAATACCAACAACTCCATCGTTCAGCTGTATACCTTGTGTCATCATGGTGTGAGATATTACCAACAGGACATGATGTGAGAATTGTTTGCAACCTACAGCAGCACTACAGTTAATTAATATTGTACCCTGGTGTGCTCAGTCAACAGAAATACTTTACCTAGCTAATATAAAAAGCTCATTTTCACCAGTCAAATTTATTATTTATTATCGGCTAAGTTAGAGGCAGTGAAGGTCTACCAGTACCTGAGAAGGGAAGCTAAATGCTTAGGAGTGATATCGTGTTTTTCCCTTGTCTCAGCATATCTTTCTCTGAATGATTTTACCCTGTCAACATCATCATTCTCTGATACGGATTTTTCAGCCCTCTTGCTACTCCTTCTCTCTCTCAGAGTTTTATGTCGCTCTCGACGCTGAATCTGAATGCTCGGCAACATGTGGTTATCCTCTACTTCAACATAGTCTTTAATATCCTCCCTTTCTCTCCTTCGTATTGTGGATTTTTTTCGTGATGAGGCATTTCGTCTACGTATAATTGTGGCAACAGGAGTGTCCTGTCTGAAGCTGGGAATTTTAAAATTCTGTATGTCATCTACGTTGACACTTGTGCCCATCTCATAATCTGGTGGGTGCTGATGTCTGAAGGATCTCTCTCGTGATGGTGGCCTTTCCATAGTGCTAGGACCAACATACCTGATAATGAAGAAATGACACAAGACTTAGGATAAAACAAGAAAACTGAAAATGGTGGTATTGCTGGATTGTAAATCATAAAACATAGACCACATGCAGGAATGGCCTTAGCAAAACCGGGGCTGATTTGGATCATTTTGCGAGACCCCTGGATTTATGCGTGGGTGCCCCCTGTGAGCATGGCATTTGGAAATAAACTTTTAAGTTTTATGGGATACTGAACTTAAAATTTCTTCCATCACTTTAAAATTACTTTCTCTCTGTAGATATATTTTTAAAACTTACTAATGTGCAGGACCCCTATGAGCACGGGACCTGATTGGGCCAAATCGGTCCAAGTGGCTTAAGGACCAAATTTTCATTGACGGTTAAAATACTCTACGCTCTAACCCTAGGGAGTGAAGTTTTGTTGAACATTACAAGGAAACTATTTCCACTTTCAAATTTTTTTTTTTTTCCACTTCACTGATAGCTTTAAGAGAAGAGCAAAGTACTGTATAAAATTATTAGTTTGTGTTGTTTATTTCATCAAAACTTAGTAGAGATCCTTGTGCATCAAAAAAGTGTTTAGTAAGTAAAATACCATTTGTTCTCTACCTTGTGTATGATTTAAGAATGTCTACAGTTGCTAAATTAGAAATATGTTGATACAAGTATTCCTGAACAGTCGATGGTTCATTTTTCCAATGATGCCATCACTACTGGCAGAAAGTGATCCCAAATTGTATCACAATACATGCAAAATGAGACCAAAAAAATGCTTACAGTAAAAAAATATTTATGTTTATCTGGACTGACTTGTCTTGAATTTAGTCATTACATATGATTCAAGTCTGAAGCTCTGATTTTAGTTAGTACTTTGCCACCTGAATATAAATTATCATCAGCACTGAAAACTGTAATAATTACATTTTGATTTTTGGGCATTCTGTACCAATGTATGATAGTACTAAAGTTTCTCCAAACATCCACAAAGTTTTTATCAACCAGTCAATAAAACACAAAATCTTTCCAACACAATCAGTCTATGCTTCCATGGGGCAGTGACACAATGACAACCTCACACATAATGGCAGATCATTATGGCTCTTTCCAACCTTGCTTAACACCATTAGATGATAGATCTAATTGCCAATGACCAAGGGCTATCATCTTGGACCTGGTAATTGCATCCTGTTGCATTGTGTGGTCAACATATGTGAAATGTTCACAAATCTGAACTAGAATACAGGAATTGCAAATTATATCTCAGTCACTACTACTTTAATTTTACTCAGATCTTCAGTTGTCTTTCTTTTAGTTTGCGTAATAAGTCTGTAGAATTTCTTATTTTAATGACTTAAGAAAGATTTTCTTATGCATTACATGGGTGTGTCTTTTGAAAATATACATGGGTCGGTCTTTTGGAAATTATCCATGGGTGAGACTTTTAGAAATATGCATGGGTGAGTCTTATGTAAATGTGCATTGGTACATTGGTACATTGGTGGATCTTTGAGCAAAGTTTGTAATGGTCCATTAATCTAATGACTTCAGAAAATTTAGCAACATTTAGTAACGAAAAGGAAAACCATGATTATGGAGGACTGTTCAACCTATTGCTGTATATGCTTGCTCATAAATCGAATCCAACTACTGCACAGATTCAGATCTGCCATTGCATCATGCATATAATCACATACATACAGATCATGATGCAAGCATGAATACTGGAGTTCAGCAGTTGACACTAAATGGGGTATTGTTTGCAACTCCATGCTTGTGAAACAGTATCCAAAATCCATGTGATTATTATCTGCATGCAGCAGCTGTTACTTGGGAAGTACACAATATACCCTGCTATTGGTTCCCAAATATGTCCCTAGTAAAGTACTACAATATCTGTACAATACCCTGTGTTCATGAAAATTACTTATTTTCAATTTTACATTTGACTGATATTCATATGATAAAGGTTTATTCCAAATTAATATTTAATCCCAATGAACACAATACCTGTCCCTAAAATTAGTGATAGACTTTGGGTCAATGTCAGCTGAAATTATATAAATTTGTCTTTTCATTCCATGTTTATATGTCATAGGCATGAATCTTGTTAGTTTCTGTGTTATGTTCAGGGGGGTGGGTAGAAAAACACCCTGGGCATAACCTAGGGATCCCAGTCTGAGATGAGTTGACACTTAGATCATTTGTCACCTATGCCAGTTCCCAATCACATGAGACATATTACAATTTTAATGTTATTTGATATTTGTGTAACATTACTCCTATCTCAAACCCCATCCTGCTGGAGTGTGACCAAGATTAAACAAGAGTACAAAACATGACATGTATGCCCATCTTGTGACTTCATCTCTACTAACGACCTTGACCTCTGATAGGGACATGACATTACACAATAAGGTGTGGATCTGGGTGAAGTTTCATGAAAATATCTGCAGGCACTAAGAAGTGTCTCCCTTGAAGTAGTGAGTGTAGCTATGGTATGTGACATATATATTCAAGTATTCAAGAATTATATTCTCATTATCCCTTATTATGAACTGACGCAGGAAGTATGAATGAATATGCAAGAATCTGTCAAGTCAATATATAAATAGCTAAAGTTTAATTAGAATATCTTTGCTGGATATAAAAATTATACCCTTACATGGGCAGAGGTCACTCCCTTACATGACATTAACCTTGAGGCAGGGAGTCTGGCTATGGTATGTTACACATTATATAATCATTATATAAAACTGGTTAAAGTTTTATTCAAATATCTTGTTCCAAAGTTATGCTCTAGAAAAGACAAGTCCAAGTTACATTCTTCCTTAATGTGACATTCACCCTGAGACTAGGGGTGTTGCTATGGTATAAAGCATATTAAATATACCTAATATATAATTTGCTAAGTGTCATTAAATGTTTGAGTAATTCCAAAGTTATACTCCAGACAAGGATACAATTTCCCTTGTAGTGATCACATGAGGCTGTGGACAGGGCTATGATATGCAACATACCCTCTGTCGATGATACATATTTGGCTGAATTCAAGTTTCATTAAATTATCTTCCAGACAAGAATAAAAGTCACATAATTACATTTTTCTCTTGTGGAGACCTTCACCTTGAGGCAAGGTGCAAAATTGACTATGGTGTGTAACACTGTCTACTCATTATATATATATAGAGAGAGAGAGAGCGAGATAGATAGATAGATTGATAAAGTTTAATAAAACTCTCTCCCATAATTACAAATTTATGGGCCAGACAAGCAAACAAATTGCTACAGATGGATAGCCAGATGCTTAACATTGTAAGCCTGACTTAAGACAGTTATATAATAAAGTCTTCACCTATAGGACTATCACACACCCATGTGTCATGCATCTACCTTTAATGTTGTTGTTGTTGTTGTAGGGTTTAACGCCATTTTTCAGCACAAGATAGGCTATACATGATGACCAGTATAAATGGTGGAGGAAGAACCCGGGAAAACCCCGGAAAGAACCACCAACCCATGAGAAGCTACTGGCAAGCTTTCTCACATGCCCACATTCGCCGAACCCAAGACTTAAACCCATGCAGACTGAGGTGAGATGGCAATGATCTGTAATGGTGAGCACTTTAGACCACTCAGCCACTTGAGGCCCCACCTTTAATGGCATAGGAGGAGTTTGAGGTCATTACACACAGGTACAAACATCCATACATGCATATATGTACAAACATCCATACAGACCTATACATACAAACATCCATACACACATCATCGTCATCTGTAAGGCTTATGTGATGTAGCTGTTAATGTACACTGTTTGAAAGCAATCAGGTCTGTAAGGCTTATATTATGTAGCTGTTAATGTACAATGTTCGAAAACTATGATGATGATAATCCATACATACATATATATGAACAAACATCCATACACATTATATGCATACATAAACATCCATCCACACATATATGTACATACATCCTTACACATAAATGTACATACATTCATATACATATACACATCATCATCATCATCATCAGTCTCGTAGTCTGGTAGACCGTTGGGGCACCACACAAGACCGAACAATCAGCTTCCTCCATTCTTTTTGATTTTCCGTCTTTCTCACTGAGTCGCTCAATGTCAAGCCCGTCCACTCTTGAATGTTGTCTTCCCACCTCTTTCTCTGCCTGCCTCTCTTTCTTCTTCCTTGTACAGTGCCTTGCAGGATTGTCTTGGCAAGTCCTGATGATCGTGAGACACGCCCATACCACTGCAGTTTACGTTTTTTCACTGTGCTCAGGAGGTCTTCGTGAGGCCCAATGGCTTGTCTGATCCTTTGCCATATTTCTTCATTGGTGACACAGTCTTTGTATGAGACGCCGAGGATCTTTCGGAAGCATCTCATCTCTGTGGCTTGTATCCTTTTCTCTAAGTCAGCTGTTATGGTTCATGATTCACAGGCATAGAGAAATATGGAGATAACCAGTGAGTGCATCAGTCTGACCTTTGATCTGAGTGTGATGTTCTTGTCGTTCCAGATGGGCTTCAGTTTTGTCAGCGCTGCTGTTGTTTGCGCAATCCTGGAGAGTACTTCAAGCTTTGATCCTTCATGTGTTACAATTCCCCCCAAATACCTGAAGCTGTGGACTGTTTCTAGCTTTGTTCCTTGGATCCTGATGTCAGTACTGATGCCTTTGGTGTTGCTGGTCATCAGTTTGGTCTTCTCTGCACTGATTTCCATGCCGTAGGCTGCGAAGGTTTTGTCAAGGCTCTCTACTAAGCTAGCTATTTCTTGTTCATTTCCTGCTAGTCCATCAATGTCGTCGGTAAAACGTAAGTTGGTGACTGTTCTGCCTCCGATGCTGACTGTCCCATCATGCTTTTCAAGTGTGTCAGCCATGATTCTCTCCAGAAAGATGATGAATAGTGTGGGAGAGAGCAGACAGCCTTGTCTGACTCCGACTGTCATTCTGAACCAGTCCCCTATGCTGCCGTTGAAGTATACTGCACTGGTGGCCTTGTCATACAGGTGCTCTATTACTGTGATGAGGTTGGCATTGATGTTGTACAGTTTCATGGTCGCCCACAAGGCTGCATGCCATACCCTGTCAAATGCCTTCTTGAAATCCATGAAGACGTGGTACAGATCTTGCTGGTGTTGGAGGTACTTCTCACACAGTATCCTGAGGTTGAAGATCTGCTCTGTTGTACTGCACCCTGCTCTGAAACCTGCCTGCTCCTCAGCAGTGATCTTTTCAGCCTGTGGCTTTAGTCTGTTCAGCAGTATCCTCAACATGACTTTGCTTGGATGGCTTATAAGACTGATTGTATGGTGGTTTTGACACTGTTGTAAATTGCCTTTCATGGGGACAGTGATGATCAGTGATTGTATCCACGGCAATGGCCATTCTCCTGTTAGCCAGATCTTGCTGCATATGTTTGTGAGGGCGCTAATCATTGCTTCTCCCCCTGCTTGGACCAGTTCTGCTGGGATGTTGTCCATTCCTGCCGACTTTCTCTTTTTCAACAATCTCACTGCTGCTTCCACTTCATCCCTTAGGATAGGGTGATTGTCCTTGTTAGTTCGCTTGGTCTCTGCTTGGACTGAATATATACACATATACATACAAATATCCACACACACATATGTACAAATATCCATACACACGTACATATACAAATATCCATACATACATGTACAAATATCCATACACACATATACGTACAAACATCCACACACACACATATATGTATGAACATCCATACACATATATATGTACAAACATCCATACACACATATACTACAGACTTCCATACAAACATGGACTGACTACTGCAGTTATCTCCACATCTTTGAAAGTGGTGGCATAAAAAGTCTAGTATAATTTATTCAGCATTTGTTTATCAGACTATTACATCTTTATAAAACCACAACATAAATTACTGATTGCACACAATTTAAAGTGTATCTGTTTATCAAGTGATCATATTATTCTGATGTTTTAATAGCCATTGCTAGTGTCATAAATCTGAATGTATACAATAAAGTTATGCTGAAAGTCAGCACAGAGATTGGGGGGGGGGATATAGATAATAACTACAACTTTTACAAAGTCTATTTCTAGGATACTCTTCCGACACCACTTGATATTAAGTACCATAATTTGCTGTTGACTTTATCAATCACATGTATATCTCTCCAACCATCTTTACCCTTTAAGAGGGTGCCATGGTAGCTCAGTTGGTAGAGCTTTGGGCTTATAATCCAAGGGTTTCTGGTTCAATATTCTGCACAGGCCAGTCTGGGTCAGATGTGTTGGTGTGTCCTTGGGAAAGGTACTCAGGTCCTGCTTCTCTAGCATGATGTAGCCAACAATGTGTTAAAAGTGCCATAAAAACAAAAAAAAAAGAAAATTACCATTTAAGACCAATAAATCTCAGAATAAGAGAAAGGCAGGTATCTCATGTAAGTCCAATTGATGAAAAATGGCTTTTAATTTAGGTTATTCTTAATAAGGTCTCTATACCACTACAAAAAAGTGATGCACTGCACAAAACTTTATAGACATGTGTTGCAAGAGACTTTTGCACATGATATTTAGGTCATAAGAGTCTTATATGTTTTAACTGCTACAATCAAGTGGTGTAGTCCTATACATGCATACAGGCCTGTCTAAAGATTGTTGCTATTGTTGTTGTTGTGGACTTAATGCCATTTTTCAGCACATTATAGGCTATAAATGGCACCCAGTATAACTGGTGGAGGAAGAACCCAGGAAAATCACAGTTAGAACCACCAACCCACAAGAAGCTACATACTGGCAAGCTTTCTCACATACCCACATAGGCCGAGCCTAAAGTTTCGTACCCATATGGACACGGGTGAGATGGCAAGACTCATACCCACATGGGCAGAAGTGAGATGGCAGTGATCAGTAAAAGTGAGTGCTTTAGACCACTTGAACACCCAGGGCCCCATTCTAAAGATTGCTGGAGAACTGTTCTTTAAAACATACACCAAACAGTTTTTCAGTGTTTTAACGTGAATGTAAGTAATGAGACACATGATATATGGACTGATTTCAAAATATATTTAGGGCAAGAATCTGTTAATGTACAATGCTTGAAAGCAATCAAGTCTGTAAGGCTTATGTGATGTAGCTCTGAATGTAAAATGTTTGAACACTATCAGATCTGTAGGGCTTACATGATGTAGCTGTTAATGTGTAATGTTTGAAAGCTATCAAGTCTGTAAGGCTTATGTGATGTAGCTGTTAATGTGTAATGTTTGAAAGCTATCAAGTCTGTAAGGATTACATGATGTAGCTGTTAATGTACAATGTCTGAACTTGCAATCAAGTCTGTAAGGTTCATCTGATGCAGCTGTTAATGTAAACTGTTTGAAAGCAATAAAGTCTGTAGGGCTAATATATGATGTGTGTGTGTAACTTTTAATGTACCATGTTTGAAAGCAATCAAGTCTGTAAGGCTTATGTGATGTAGCTGTTAATGTACAATGTTTGAAAGCAATCAAATCTGTAAGGCTTATATGATGTAGCTACATCACAAAATTTTCATAAACATTTTTGTGAATTTTGCAAGAGATCCAGATGCTGCACAAAATTTCATTCATGTTGATTACCGTAATTGCTTCATTTGCAAAAAGACTGACAGATATTTGACAGAAAATCATATAATGACATTAATATTTAAGACTATGAATTCAAGTATGAAAGCAGATGATATAATGGTTACAATAAAATAAAATTACAACAGAAAAGGAGTGAGTATTCAAAATTGTATTGAAATTCAAATGTCTTTGCCAGAGAGTTACTTCGAGATTAGTGATTACAGAATGACTATTTACTCAGAATTATATAATAATGACAATTTAATGACTCTGAGGGCAAGTTAATGTATGCAGTAATAATACAAATTCATTCAATGCATGAAAAAATAAAGCAACATTTGACAAATATATCATAAATATACTTAAAATCACTCATGTCTGATTCTTATCTTAATCTCAAAGGAAACAATGATAAACTTCATAAACAATCTGACAGACAACATCAGTTATATCAAATTAAATATGAACCACAGGATTTACATTACAAATTTAACACATTTTCAATATGAATACATACTCAAAAAGAAAAAATAAATGAGATGTAAAGCAAAGAAAAGCGGGTAGGATATGAGTGATTTTCAAAATTACCTGCTGAACACTCAGGGTTCACTCAACTTTTAAAACTGCTTAGTGCATGTGTCAGTATAGTCTTATTTATTGACCCAACAGGAGTGAGTGTTAGCAAATCACAATACAAGGCATTATTCTCAGGGAATAAATTGTAAACTCTAGTACTGATAATTGCATGATGCATTTCTGATGAGCAAATCCAATGTGATTATTCCCTTAGGTCACTGATAATGTGCATATATATATATATATATATATATATATATATATATATATATATATAATACAAATAATATTATCATACAGGTTAGAGAATTTTTTTAATTCGTACTCTACGGAGATTTGAACCCAGGTCCACGGGTAAAGGGCACCCATCGTCTTGCCTGCACACACCAGCCCATATTCCTTCACAACTAAGCACGCATCACCAAAAAATGATCTGACTGAATCGGTGTTATATGCACTCGTGCATAGCAGACACACTCGCATGATGACCTAGTAACTAATTCTCATCTATCTACACAGTCATTCCAGATTCCTATGAAGGAAATCAAGGTACATAGGACCTGGGTTCGAATCTCTGTAGAGTACGAATTTAAAAAAAATTCTCTAACCTTTATGATAGTATTATTTGTATTAAATATTAATTCTGCCTACTATTATCAAGAATTCTTCAACAGAATCCAGGGATAGCACTTTCCGTTCTGTCTGGTGTATATTTATAATTCTCTGTGTGTGTGTGTGTGTGTCTGTGTGTATCTGTGTGTGTTGGCAATAAAACTGATCAATAAAATTTCATGCCACAAATATATTGAATTTTCATTTGCAACTAGAATTCTGTGTGTAAAACATGTATTCCATGCTTACCTGTTTTGTTTTACTCCATCCCAGAATTTGAACCCCTAAAGAGTTAGTACTGACCCAAAGACAAATGCATATGTGGATTTGTAAGTTCATGCCCAGTATGTATATACAGATTTCAAACTGCAACAGGATTTCTGTGTTTGTAACACATGTATTCTGTGCTTCCCCTTTTATGAGCTCCACCCCAAAGTTTGAGTCCTCTGAGTGTTAGTACTGCACCTGAGGCAAATGTCAGCTGGTTTGTTAATTTATCTTTTCATCCTGAGTATGCATATACATTGTTATAGGGTAGGGGATCAAAATAGTTTTCAAGTTTTGTCCTATGTCCCTTTTGTAGTAAGGATGAACCCTGTGGACAATGTCAGTTGCAATACAATTCTGTGTTTTCATGGCTATAAGTGTATATACTGTGATTCAGTGGAGATCTCCAAAGTAATCAACCATGGGCAAAGTTCATGGGAGTAGGAATGAACTCTGTGGTCATGGTCAGTTTCATGTATAAATGTCTCTTCATACTTTTTAATTAAGTTTAAGGTTGGGATCACAATATCTTTCAAGATATGATCCAGGGGCCAAGTCCCTTAGGAGTAGGGATGTACACTCCGGCTCAAAATTTTAGCTGCGTGCAGATTCCCTGTACTTCTTTGAAAGTGCTGGGATAAAAATAATAAATGAAAGCAAAAATATGATGTACAATACATTTATAGTTTTTGAATTTGGGTCATAAAATGTGATACTAAAATTGTGACCATTTATTTCATTCCCTACGATAACCATTTAAAATAGGTTTCACACTAACTGATGAAAATAGTTGCACAGCTTAGCCTGTAAAGTTTTATACAATTGTAGAAATATTGACAAGATTACAATTTCAACCTTACATGTAAATTAGGTCAACTATCGTTGTAATGGACTCGAAGCATACAGATTTTTGTTGTTATTATTGTGCACAATAGTCTTTAAAAATCTGAACACAAACCGTATCTCTGATCTGACAAAGAAAACAAGTTTTCAAAGAAGAAAAAAAATGTATGTAGTGTTAAGTACTAAACTTCAAAATAAACTCTTTACCTGAATAATATATGAACTGAAATCCTCAGTGTATGAACATGATATAACCACTAACAAAGGGATATCCTTGTAGTAATAACTCCTATATCTTTGTGTAGAATTATTTAGTACCATCCACACATTCAATTAACCATTCAGCAAACTGTAAGAATATACATGTTTCTAATGCCAACTGCCCTTAGTGTCTTAGGACCACAGAATTTACATCCCTTGCTCCTAAATGGCGAAATCAATAGTTCTGCCCTATATCCCATTAATTGCCTAATTGGCGCAAAATATGTATGATACACCACAGACCACTAGGTTTGGATGACAATGATATCATACACAAAAGATTGAAATTTTAGTTAGAAATATGATGTTGTTATAAATTATTTCCAAGTACAGAACAAAACTGAAATTCGCCTGATATTGGGATGAACCATTCATTTTCAGGGGGGATAGGCTGGGATTTTCTTTTGAACCAGCATATTTGTTTACTAATTACCTCAAAAGAAAATTTTGTTTTCATCTAATTATATCTTGGATACAATAAGTTCTTTTCTTCTATAAACTGAGCAAGAATATTTTTTTAAAGCTAAATGACAATGAAAACTTAGAATATGACCCAATTTGACTTCTATGGCAGTACTGGGGATTATTGCTGTGGAACAGTAACATAAATAAAGGCTATGATGTATATACCCTGCTGCTGGTGCCCATAGCAAGTTTAGGGGTTTTTTTTCAAAACTCTTTGAGTGCAAAACTCTGTTATTGACTTAAGTGTAACAATTGTGACCTTCTGTACCTTTATTCAGAATAAAAAAGAATCTTAGAATTATTAAGATTTTGTTTGATTCCTGTATAATCCAATCACTGTGGGTAATTCTGAGCTAGAGTTTTATGCTTAAGAAATAATGAGCTAAAAATTAGGTATCTACTAGGATTCAATATATCTATTTTCAATGTTATAAATTTAAATAATCAGCAAGCCAACACTTGGACTTGTGTGAAAAACTGCAACACTAAAAACAAGTATTTTGATTCAAGCATAAAAAATAACTAAAATTTGGCTTGCACATTGCAATTAAATGGACACAGTGCTACAGCATGTGAACATTTCGCTCAACCACTGGTTTAGCAGTCTGGTGATGATATTAGAATGTTACATTATAGTGTCTGACTGTAGTGACATGCGAAGGCCTCTAAAAAGAGATACCTATGGTACAATTAATATATGTATATCTCTTTCTCCCAATGCATTAAAAGGAAAATGAAACAGGTTCATATTAAAATCACAAATATTTTATGAATAATGGCGAGTCTTGCTCTGACAGAAGCACCAAACTGTGACCCACTGCTACCAGATTGCATCTTGTTTTTGAGAATCTACTGAAAGTCTTTTCTATTGTTTAGTAACAGTAACCATATTTGAGGGCAAATAGGCATCATGCCAAGAAAGCTTCCTTCAATATTGTGAATGGATAACAGTTAATGCAAGATAGACAACAGCCTGTACCATAAGCTGCCTTGTACATAAGACTAGTTGAGCTCAAAATTCAGCAAAAATTTTATGCCCCACCTTACAGTGTGATCACCAAAAAGTACACAGTGATGAACTGATTTTTCTGAGAGTTACTGGTCAGATAACCATTTACCAAGTAAACAAGTTTCATTATTGGCTCAATCTCAAAAATGACTAAATATATATATATATATATATATATATATATATATATATATATATATATATATATATATATATATATATATATAACAGAGCAGAAATAAAACTCAAAATATTCACCTGTGACCTTTAGGTTGAAAACTCAACTTGAAATATACTGGGTATTATATGTCACACCTTCAAGTAATTACATACCCTTTAATCTAAATAGATTTAAAGCTAACGAGCAGAAAATAAGGTGTGATAGAAAATTAGAACTACTGAACCATGGTCAGTGTCTTGAAGATTGGATTTCCAGTGTAGCATACAACTCACCTGCTTAAATATATCAAGTTTAATTCCTTATCTCAAATGGCTCAAAAGTGGAAACAAAAGTATGATTGAAAACTTAAAATAACGAACTGTGATTAAGACTTTCAATATGCTATATGGAAAGTTTTCTTGTAATAAATAATTGTTGAATTTGCATTTACTGAAAATCAAAATCACCTTGGGGTGATCATTTCTGTAGCCCCTATTAAATATTAGCTTTTACAACCTAGCAATGTTTATAAGAGGCCTGCACAATAATAATGTTGGTCTTGAGCCAAGTCTAATCACAATTCTAGCCTTACGAAGGCAGCCCTGGGGTTTCAGCTACCAGTAATCATAATTCCAGCCTTACTGAGGGCAGACTTGGTCTCAGCTCATCACAATTCCAGTCTTACTGAGGGCAGCCCTGGTCTCGGCTATCACAATTCTAGCCTTACTGACGGCAGCCCTGGTCTATCTACAAGCGTCTCAGCTGACTATATAGTTTTATTGGGATAGATAAGGTACAACAACCTGCATCAGAACACAATTAGTCAATAATTACTATAATTGGTGCTGCTTTTTCAAGCATGCCATATATGTCTATCAAACAGTTCTGAAATGTTTCAACAGAAAAACAAGAAATGGAAAACACAACAGAGGCATCAAATGGATTATTGTTCAAATGTATGGGGAAGCTGTGCTAAATCTGAGCTTGACAGGATTTACAAACTTCAAAAACGAGCAGCACACATAATTTTAGATGCATCTATTGATCATCCTTCAAAAGCATTGTTTACAGAACTCAAATGGTTCACAATATATGACAGGATAGATTTTCACAAGGCAGTTCTTTTATATAAATGTCTACATGGAACTGCACCAGAGTATCTTCAGGACTTATTCAGGCCTTTTTCAATACAATACCAGTTGAGATCAATATTACATGGAAACCTTATAGCACCAAAACCAAGAACAGAGCAATTTAAAAAGAGCTTCCAGTACTCTGCTACAGTTCTGTGGAACAAGCTTCCACTACATGTAAAATCTACTGAAAATATTAGAGTATTTAAGAAGAGATATCACGAGCATGTATGTGTTTCTAATAGATAATGGAAGTTAGTATTTTAATACTAAATATGTCAAAAATAAACAGTAACTATCGCTATCTTCATATAATGTGCATTGTTATACTCTCCTTAAGAGGGCCTCAAGGGAGAATAGTCCTTTTTGACTAACGAGTCACCCTCTATAAATAAAGCATTATTATTATTATTATTATTATAAATATAAGTCATGAGGTGTTTGAACTATTATGTATTGCACAGTTCAGTGAATGGCTGTGTAATGTAACTGCATTAAAATTTTATTCAGTTAATAAATCCTTGTAAAAGTGTGACGAGTTATAAGTCATGTATATTTTATTGCTTTTCAAGTCATTAACAGGAATTTCCATTTTTAGTAATGGTTGTGATATTTGATGCTGGACAGGCATCAATGTATAAAATTGAAAGCCATCTATGCCAGGATGGTTTCTGTCTAATTTGGTCAAATCTGTTAATGGTTTTTCTATTTTAAACATAGGCAGCCATATTTGTCAAAATGGTTTCTGTCACATTTAAATTCTACTGTGCAGTGGTTTTGAAGTCTTTGGATGGTTTTCGTTTTAAGCAGAAGTGGCCATATCTGATGGCAGATCTCAGCACATATTTTTAAGACCTTCAAGCCAGAATGCACACTGCCAAACTGATGATCACTGGTTCTGAGAAGTTGTTTAACGGTTTTTCTATTTAATAATAGTGCCATATTGGATGACAGATTGACAAGCATACAACAAAGTCTGAAAGGCCTTAATGCAAGAATGCTCCTGCAAATCATGTGTTAACTAGTCTCATGGTTTTGAGAAGTTGTAAATACCAATTTTGAAGTGACGATACACAATACACATTAGACAACACGCTATACCATAAGAGCTTTTAGGGGAGCTATGATGGCTCAGTGGTTAGCATTCCTGACTAAAAACCAAAAGGGTGCAGGTTTGAATCCTATCATTAGATCAGCCAGGGTCAGATATCATGGTGTGTCCTTGGGCAAGGCCCTTTACTCAAATTGCCATGGTAATGCATAGCCTACTTGTGTTGCTGTGCCATAAAGCACCAAGCCAGTAATGTGTTGTAAGGGTGCAAATTTCTGTCGATCTATGAAGAACACATTAAGTTGGACAGGTGAACAATTAATTAGATTTATGGGGACTGACGCTTGTTTAAATCGCCGTAACGCACTGATTGGTAATGTCACTGTCATGCGAGCAGTGGTTCCTAATTGAAACGTCGTTTATTTAACTGAAAAGGGATAGGGGTTAACCTCCGATCTGTATCGAAACTGTCAATTCTGAAACTTCCCAACGATAGGTATTTGGTAATCCAGTTTGGCAGATGGACTATATTTTTTAGTGCCTTAACTGTAATTCGGACTGGTTATGCTGAATAAGGGGGCATGATTCCACATGAAAATCTCACGGTTTAAATGTGCCTTTCGCAACACTTTTAAACAGTCGACACCATTTTCTGCAAGAGAAAAACAACGGCAGAGGACTCCGGGTCGAATTTAGAAGAAATTCACTCATAACTAGGATCCAAGGGATCGATGTCTGGAAAAATCTACGAACACAATTCTAGTGGTAAAAGCTTGAAGACACAAGGTGAGATAGTTCCACGTGACGTACCACTAACGTATCATATACTTACAAAACCAAAGTGACCACACAAAGTTGGAGGCCGAAAGAGGAGGGACACCTGAGAATTTGGATACAGGGAAAAGTGGAAAGGACCCAGACTTACAGGCACAAGGAAGTCAAAGAACAGTCGCAGCGAATTTGGGCTGAACCAGAACCATCAGGTTATGAATCTGTACAAGGCAGTGTTTTCGATCTTTTCACTCGATCGATGATGAATTAATTCTATCGCTTAACAGACCGGCTATTTGTTTAAGCATATTTGTATTTGAAATTCGTTGAATAACTTAAAACAAAAAGTGTATCTTTCTAATGTAATGCATTATCACAATTGTTTATGAACCTTATTGTTTATGAATTGTTGATTAAATTTTATGGTTTGTACATGTACGGGGGCTTGTGTCATTCTGTTTTATATATCTGCTCAGATCTTTATCTATTCCATATATAAGTTTCACATTTTATATTGATATTTACTTGTTCCGGGCAAATTACACCGTCGGCGATCACCCTCTAGATAATGATAATCAGAACCATACAACCCACCCCAACAAAGCTGGGGGAGTTCACAACATGTGTTAAAAGTGATATAAAAACCAACAAAAACATAATCAAACCATATGCATACTTAGATTTATGGCCAGATTAAAAGTAATGATCTCTCTCTCTCTCTCTCTCTCTCTCTCTCTATATATATATATATATCTATATATATATATATATATATATATATATGCAACTTAGCCCACTTGGTATATATAACTATATATGAAGGACCAACTATCATGAAGGATGCTACACATGTAACTGTCATTACTAGTCAATTTTTGTTTTCAGGAACTTTGCTATGAGGCAAAGAAGCTCAAACTGGGGGTGATCAAAGTTGGTAAGTATGGGGACATACAAATAGAGATCTGGTACATACTAAAAAACAAATACCATAGAGTACTAAGATCACCCAACTATAATGACTGAAACAAATACAGAAAAAATAAATATTTATTTTCCTTACGTATTTCCATGTTTCATAAGTATTTCCATGTATCAGAACTCCAAAATAAAAAAAATAGTCCTCTATTACATTATGGTCTGCATTGTTGTTTTATGGCATAGCAGCACTTTAAAGGTTGCAGATTGGGGTCTTTGTTGTTTGTTCTACTGATTACTCCAAACAAACTGCACAGAACCAGATCTGTCAATGCATTATGCAACAGAAGATCTGGATCTATGCAGTTTGCAGTTGGACTAATCTTATATGCAAGTATACAAGGTAAGTTGACCATGGCCCAACAGGCACACTAGTTAAGATCAAAATCATTTAGTTAAAAACTTACAATCTGTACTCACTTATAAGTCAAGTCTAAATGCAAACAACAAAGATCCTGATCTATCATAGCAAATTGTGCTTGCAGATCATGATCTACATTGTTTGGTCAACTGATTACTCTTAACAAACTGTACAGACCGAAATCTGTGGGCACATTATATAATGGAAGAGTTGAGTCTTTGCATTTTGCAGTTTGGCTTGTCTTATAAACGAGTACAAATGGTGGTTGTGTGAAACTCATTCTGATGTACATATATGCGAGTAATATTTTTCATGTAATATGCTTATCTTCTGCTGAAACAGAAGCTTGGCATGTTCAATGTCATAATTTCTGCTTGTAATAACTGAAAGTTATGAAAGTAAAAGTGAGATGATTGTAAAACAAAATGTAAAAGCAATAATATAACTCGTACTTACAAAACAAGGTGTTTCCCTTCTGTACAATTTTTGTCTCTGTTGACTAGACATACATGTCAGTAACAAAACTTTTCAATTCAATACAGTCACTCCCATTGGTCCTACTGAAGCATAAATTGACCCATCATAACCTCTTCCTTGTTCGGATCTGTTTACCCACCCAGAAAGCTATGTTTGGTAAATGCGTAACAAATCTTGTAAAGCTACTCTTTTGTCTACAGTCACGATTTCATGTTTTTTTTAATAAAGGGTCAACTTAAAGTCATCTTTCAAACATTTCAAACAGGAAGTTCTAATTTATTACACAGCAACTATCAAAGGATATTCTTCAAACCTAGAGCTCTTTTAATTGGATCAGATGCTCTCCAACAATAGAATGTGAAGGGATGAGGTGCGTTAAGTGTATTTTACTTGTGCAAGACACCCAACAAACATTGTAGACCCAAATGCATTCAGTTCTATTTGCATTGTAAACAATAGCAGATCCAGGTCAATGTTGTTGGATATGGATTATAAATGTACGGTATATATACTGTACATAAAAAACTTCCGGTAAGGATTAATAAAACCGAAGAGTTGAGTCTAAAATCAAGACAAATAATCAAGATTAATTTATCCTAATGTATTCCATATTAAAATATATGTAGAAACTGTATTTGTATGCAAAGAAACTAAGTTTGAAAATTTCTATGGCCTATGATTCGATGACAGTAAATGAAGTCAGACTCTTTTAATTTTTAATATTTTTAAGGCTAGCTATACATAACCGGCATCATCTTGATCATGTTGCTTATATTTTTACTTGTTTTCCTTTTAGAATTACTGTACATTGCAAAATCCACATAAACAGCGCTTCCCACAGACACCTATTGATTATGGCCAGCATCTGGATTTTCCTTATGGTAATTTCACCTATCACAAATAGCCATCTCCAAATTGTTTTCCATCCTGCAGGTGACTGGTAAAAACAGGTTACACTGTAACACAGATCTGGCCATTTGAATTTATATCTTTTCATCACACCTATTCAAAGCTGACACACACACACATCCATTTGAAAATGGACAGTTTCTATCCTTTATTTATTTTCAATACAAAAAACATGTATATTTTTCTGAACTTTACTTTCTATCCCTGCTGTTACAAACATAATGTAATTAACATTGCTTATCAAGCAGAAATATGTTCAGGCTGATATAATCTTAAAAAAGCTATTAAATATTACATACATACATAGGCATGAAATACATTATATAACATACTACATACATACTACATACACACTAAATACATTATATGGGGGCGCTCACCAGTTATTATGTACTTCTGAGAGAGTGACGTATGTAAGGTGAAGTTGTTTGCATTTAAAACATGCACAATGGAGAGAATGTTGGCATACCTTTATGCTGCTTTGATGTAATGTGACTGACATTTCTTTGGATATTGTACTTTTGGAAATTTTAAATGATCTTAGCACACTGCTAACTAAAATGACTGCTCCCTTGTGCTCCAAAAAAATCAGCCTGAATTTGTCTGAAGTACACTATCCTTAGCAGCTATTAAAATAGGGAAAATGAATTTTGCCAGACTAGACAATACCAGCTTCTGAAAGTGCAATGAATGAATTACCAAATATATAAAATGTAAAAAATGTTATCGGCTCTTTTTTTTACAATTTACCTCTGAAGTTCAGGAAGTGAAAATGACCAAGTGGTGCTAGCACTTTTTTGAAAGGTGCACATCTGGAGTAAGGCCAAGCTGTTATACTCTATAACTCAAATTACACCCATCAATCATACACCAAAATAAAGGGAATTAAAGGTTCTTTTAACAATACCTAAGATATACAAGGTCTTTTTTAAATAACCAGTATAACTAGTGAGGAAACCCAGGGGAATTCTTTTTCTTTAAAATTCTAACCCTATGCAAAATACGAAACTGTAGAGCGCCACCATAACATACCGAAACAATCCTGACTACCTGTCAACTTATATTCTTATCACGTGTATTTGCACATATCACTGATGTTTGAGATAATTTATAATCTCCTTTTATTGTTTACATTCCCCTCATGTTGGAAAGTTGTACCTCTGTTTCCAATGCAAATAATAGTAACCAAGAAATTATTTGATATATGACTCTTGTGTAAAAGAAATGTAATTTTATACAATATGTAAATCATATAAAAATGATTTGTATAAATATTCATCACTTGGAAAAAGATTTTTGAAGCCCGTTGTGTACATGATAGGACTGTAAACTGTTTTCACTTACCTTCTATTCTGAGAGCCACTGTATCCATTTTTCTCCAGGATTAAGGTAATACCCATGTACGTTCATAATTTTTCGTCACCAATGTGATGAAACTGTTTATCATCAATGCTGAATCTTTGTATAATTTATTGTGAAATAATTTGCTATTTTTGTCATTTGAAATTGGGCACCATTTTTACTACTCTGTGTATTGGGCACCCGGCTTTCCACTAGGAGGTGCTCAGGTTAATCTTTCTGAATTCTTCCATATTTAGTAATATTCATGAAAACTTTGTCATGAATTTCCCCCAAGTGTGCTCCCAAAACCTATAAATAGGGGTGAGATTCACCATTTTGGCAGTTGTGGTTCTACTAGACTCCAGTAAAGGTCTCTAGACCAAGTAAACAGAACAAAAGTCTCTTGTCATCTCAACTGATAATTTCAGGCATCAATACAATAGCAAGGTAGACTGGTCACTACCAATACATTAAATTTAGTGCTCATAATGACTATGATGTTTCTCTGAAGTTGTTTCAACATTTATTTCCTAGTTATATCAGATAAAAGTTCCCATAGAAGGATTTAGCCGACAACACTGTCACTGTGTCATCATCAACACTGCCGTCTGCTATCCATTGGAAATTTAGTATTCC
This sequence comes from Megalonaias nervosa, assembly GCA_016617855.1. Taxonomy (NCBI): domain Eukaryota; kingdom Metazoa; phylum Mollusca; class Bivalvia; order Unionida; family Unionidae; genus Megalonaias; species Megalonaias nervosa. Next base: position 4,836 of record JAECUM010092856.1, on the reverse strand, counting down.
GATTGGCATTATAAAATTTCCTACTCAATTACATGTATCATTTTGAAATTTCCATCCATTCTGTAGTGGTTGCGTCATTTAGATGTCGAAATAATATACCCGACACAACGACACACTTTGTTGCTACAAAATGACACACATCATCGCATTCAGGACACATGGTACTAATTGTATGGAAAAATGGGAACTAGCCTGGAAATGGGTAAACGTACAATAGAGTATATATGGGTTTGGCTGGCCAGGATAGGTTAATAATGTAAGTTATGTTTTAGGAAAAAGAATCTTTTGCGAGCTTATCCTAGTTGTAAGTGAAAAAAAAAATAGAGACATTGTTTTATTGATGGAATTTCAGTCCTTTAATAGTCTTGAGTTTGGAACACTCATTACTAAAATTAGCACCCGACTCTTTGGTGCGGAATTGAAAGCATATGGTTCAAACACGTGCAGGTCCAGAAAATGCCATGGCTCATATTCTTTTCTCTACACTGAAGCTGACATCCAGGTTTCATTTATATTGATAAATATAGATTTTATCATGAGCACTCAGAAATTTTAAGTTATTGAATTTTTATTATCAGAGTGTTTGCATATGTTTACTATGGGAACTGAATTAGTACCATGAGACCTTCAACCCATGCGACACACTGTTGACATCTGGTTTTAGACCGTGTCACTCAAAACAACAAACTGTCTCAGCCAACAAATGAGACACATTATTAACATCCGGTTCCAGACTGTGCCTCTAACATAATTACCATTGGACTCTAAAAACACAAACCTTGATTGGATGCACAAAATCATTACAACTTCGGTACATAATATGAACATATTTTGAGAACTGTTAAATTAATTTTCTGTGCAAAATTAGTTTCGGAATTGGGATTATTTGAGTTAGAGATTATGTGAATTAGGACAAATTGAACATTTATGCCAACTGTCACATGCAATTTACCACTGAAACTATTGTTGTCATTTCAACATGCTTTATCAAACATCTGTTCTGCATATTTGCAAATATTGTATTTCACCATTTTAAGCACTAAATTTTGTGAGAACACACATACAAGCCTGGAAGTCATAAAATAAACTGCATTAACTATTTATATTTGTTTTGTTTCGTGCTATTATTATCTAAATAAGAACTTTGTGGTGAACACACCATTTCTTGACACTACAATACACTGGATAGATCTAGTAACTGAAAAAGGCATGAGCTCCATCTATTCCATTTTATTTGACCTTGACCCTTGACACATTAAAATAGTACATTAACACTATATCAACAGTAAATACATTATATAAGATACTACATTAATACTTCATACACTCTAAATACATTATATAACATATTACAAACAAACTAAACACATTTATATAACATACTACATGCATACTGCATACACAGTAAATACATTATATAATATACTACATACGTACTTCATACACTCAATATACATTATATAACATACTACATACTTGCTACATATACACATTACTCTACTATTACATACATTCTGTGACAGGGTATAAAATACATGAAATAATAATTAAAAAAAAACTTTTTTTTATATCAAGGACACGTTTAACCTGCTGAGGGTAACCTACTGCAATAAAAAGTGTATATTCAATAATACATAAAGTTTACCACTAAATAAACATACTTATTTCCACTTCCAACAGCACAGGTCAGAAAGGGCCCACTTCGTAGGCTAGTACATATACAGAATGAAAATAAAAAAATCTGTGGTCATGAGCTGAACACAATTAACCATTGTCAGTCAAGCATAAAATGTAGGTTGCAGTACCTTTCTTTGGTTGTAAGGGTTTACTACTAGCAGAGATGCACTCAGTTGTAAAACTGCTTGATATGAACATCAACTGCACCCAGTAAATGAACTTGAAACACAAAATTTCAACAAAAGCATTGCAGCATGAAATATGGGTCATGGAGACATGTTTCTTGTGCAATATGGGTGTAGTTAACTTATCAAGCTGCATCCCCTTGCCATATTCATGATTCTGGGAAACAGTATGCATATAGCATGCCAAATTCAATGGTCATAAGCTAAATTCCAAAACATATTCAATGGAAAGATAAAATATAGGAAACAATGAGCTACTCTTGTTGTAAGGGTGTGGTATGAACAGTGATGCAGATCATTATCAATGTCATAATACTAGCATGAACACTGCATGAGAAATGAAAATCAAGTAGAAAATGAAACCCAACTTGGTGAAGTGTAAAATATGGGTTATAATGACCTACTTTTGCAATGAAGGATTAGTACTCATCAAGATCATCATGCTACATAATTCCAGACAGAATAGTATGTATATTAACATAGATATTGCACTAACAAAGATGTATACAGTCATCTAGTTTAATGATTCCAGTATGAACAGTTAAAACACAAAATATAACCAACATTCTAAACACTAAAGGTAACCAATGCTGGTAAAATTTGCAATATTAGTCACATTAACCTTTTTTGTTATAACGCTGTGTTACAAAAGATATATGCATGCAATCATCTTGTTTGATTATTTGTTCAGTCATGCCAACCACTGTGTCACTGCTAGGATGACCTCCTATGACATTCAGAAGGGCACACCAGGCCCATTCTATATCCCCAGACCTTAAGGAGAAGGGTAGAAAGGAGGAAACAGGGTGGGGTGGGAGTGTACTGTGTAACAAAGGAAAAAGTACATATATGCTACCTTTCAAGGAGCGTAAGAGATTGTAGGAGCACAGGAATTTTGTTATTACCAAGAATTTCGAACCATCAGTAAAGTACTGCTGCATGAAAGTTTCATTTTAAAAACCAGTAACTTTTCAAAAGAGAACTGCAAATAAAAGGATGTGTATTGTCTTATCTCATCAAGCAATATTTCCCAGTGTTTGTATTTTTAACCATACAAAATATTAATTTGTTGCTTCACATCCCCTTACAGGTCTTCCATATTCTCCCTTTTTATTAATTTTTTTACCCCCCTTTTCTATATATTATTTTAAAACATGTATTTAATTCAATATACATCTTTTTCAAATAATTTTTAATTATACCATCTGTACTGTGAGAGTCAGCAGCAGAGAGGGTGAACCCTACAACTTTGTAGAGACCTTATTTTTGAAAAGAAGTTTTTGCCTTAATAATGAAAACTTCTTTAATTGACCAGATTTTTTCACGTGCTGGTCACTACGCGTATGTCGTCCACCCTCTCTGCTGCTATGAATTAACCAAATATTTTATCAAGACCTATTCGATATCTGGATCTTGGGTCATGTAGATTTATTGTTATAAATCCAAACGGAACAGCTTGTGCTTTTGAAAAGAAGTTTTTAAATTTAATCATGTCCATGTCGCCTGAACACCAAGTATAATAAATATTCTGTAGAGTATAATTATCTACACCATTAAACACAACCAAAATATTGCAGTTGTCTCTGATTACTTTTGGAATTTGTGTATATCTCTGGGTAACATAAATCATATCCGTGTTTTTATGTCTACCTCGAGAAAATATTCTAGCTGGATTTGATTGTTTGTCCAGCATCACATCATCGTACACTACGAGATTATTAATGAATCCATCTAGGTCATCTACAGATGGAGCTTCATCAATATCGGTTATAAAATCAATAATATCATTTCCGTCTTTGTCCAGTAGTTTTGCATTTTTATTAAAATCTTTAAGTACTTCATAGCATCGTTGATCATCTACAGATGGTGCTACTAAATACAGTTTGTTCCACTTGAGCCATCTCATTATTAGATTAAGTAGTAATTGTGTCTTTCCACCTCTGGACGGACCTATTATAATCATTCTGATAGAATTTGGTAGCGCCGGGTGATGTTTTACTGGTTCTTGTTTTCGTGTCGCTGAAAAGTCAATTATATCCATATAATTAGTAATATGAGTCTATATTGTGTTCGATGCAGAGCATCTACACCTACTACTGAATTAACGACAATAACAACAAAAAATAAAAGACGTGCACTTACAGGCAAGTGTGTGAAATGTGGCACCAAGAAATACAAATTTGTCTCCATGACTAAGTCAGGAACAAAGACAGGTGGGGATATGTTGTTGTTGTTGTTGTTGTTATAGGGTTTAACGCCATTTTTCAGCACAAGATAGGCTATACATGGCGGCCAGTATTAATGGTGGAGGAAGAACCCTGGAAAATCCCGGGAAGAACCATTGTGGCCCTGGAACTCGTCTCGATATCAGACTCGATAACCAAGATCAACCAAAACCCGGAGAGTATCCAGTAAATAAGATTGATCAAGCGTGTCACGTTCATGATGTCGCGTATAAAAGTAAAGATTTGCAACAACGACATCTCGCAGATGCGAAATTGATTCACGCATTAAATTCTATACCTAATAAATCTCTCAGAGAAAAATTAGCTAGTTTTCTAGTAAAAACTGCTATGAAAGGTAAACTAGTGCTAGGGGCTGGCAATTAATTATATAACTATCATAATGGAATCTGTTTATTATTCCCCGAGAGGATTCTGGAGAGGTAAAGCAGCTATTAGTAAACTCGCCGAAGCAGCAAAAGTTTCACGTGATGTTGCTGCATCATGGTTAGCACGACAGGCAATATGGCAAATCTTCCTAAGTCCACCTAAAAGAATTCAGTATGCGCATTTTGATGTTAGCGTTCCTAATGAAGTTCATCAAGCAGATATTTTTGTTTTTACCACACGATACCATTAAAACACGTAGACGTCAATACACGTATAGATACGCGTTAACTGTCGTTGATGTTGCAAGTAGATATAAAGAAGCGGAGCCATTATCAACAAAGACAGCATCTGAAGTTGCATCT